>VDFB02147802.1:0-45546 GCA_007258455.2 Sequoia sempervirens | reverse complement strand
AAATCATGAACATCATCAAAGTCATCTCGATCATCATGATCAGCTTTGCCACTAAATGTGTCATGGATCAATGTATTTGTACCATCATCTTTAATTGTTTTTTATGGCACATGATCATCTTCTTCCATAGGATCATTAATCCCCATCTTGATATCCACCCATGTTCGTCCATTTGCAAAACCACATTCTCCGGGCCATGATAATCCATATCATCTGCCCTAGGGTGCCCCACCTTTATAATAATGATAGATACAAATAAACCATGATCATGATCAAGTGATTATATATATATATATATAATGTTAAAATGATATAAACATTTACAAATTCAATCAATATAAACACATATAATGAACAACTTACCAATAGACAATAATCATGCCCCCCTTCAACGTGACCATGCTACCTATAATGTTTCTCAACTGTTGTGATTAAAAGTCTTCTTGTCTTTAAGCCCTTGCAATTATTGCAAGGATAATAACATTTCCCATCACTCTTTCCTTTCAATCTAGCCCACAATCTATCAATTGTCTCTTCATTTTGTTTTGGACTAATATTATTTGACATGATTTTTCTTTACCAAGCTTGACTATTTAGATCTTCAAAAAATATCAAACTCACACTCCAATAATTTTTATTCATAGACAAGTAACATAATCTAATAATTCTGATATTTTACACCAAAAATTTTTGGCATGCAACCACCCCTGCAAAAGAGAAGATAGTCCTGGGTTAATGACCCCAAAAACACTCTTTTACAATGCTAATTCCAAAACTTATTAAATTTTGATTTTACTATGATTCCAACCTGCTAAGACTTCTAAAAATCAGAATATTGAACTTGATCACAAAAATTTCTACAACAATGGAGGTAGAAGCTAGCTAGTAAGAGCTAACCTAATCTATCTTAAGGAGCAACAAGTTAGAATCATCATTGCTAATGTCAATACAGATTTATCCTTTTAGTTAAAGATTCAATGTGTCACTTCTTATGATGAGCTTATCCCTAGGGCCCTCAACATTGAGAGAGCCCTAATAAAAAACAACAGAAGCATTGGTAAGAGCATGATTAGGGTACAAACCCTAGGCCTCCGTAGAAACATAAACAATAACTATAGTGGATTAGTGAGGTTGCAATACCAAAAGATTGAGACATTGTAGGTAAAAACAAAATCTTGCAATCTAAAGATTGTAGCCAATAACAAGCACACTATGTAGCTTAGTGACATTTGTAAATGCAATCTACGGTAAGAAGAATGACAGTCACTTGAGATGTGACAGTCAAAAACAGGCTAAGCAGTGACAAGATAATAAAGGTCAAACCTTGCATAGTAAAATGGAGATTTTAACAGTGAGTTTCCTCACCCCCTTGCTGACCTTAAGGGTTTTTCAAATGCTTTTGGTAGTGTTAGATAAGGAAAATGCAATCAGGGAATGACTATCCAAATGAAGTAATAGTGGTAATTATAGTTTCAATGTTTCTTCTTAGCCATTAATATTGTATAATGGAGGTAGTGGATTGCATGTTTGAGTAGTGTTTTGAGACTCACCAAAGATGGGAAAATAGTGACTAATACCTTGTGGACTGTGAAGTAGTGTCAATAAGGTTGAAGGATCTCAAGAACTACAATACCATGAAACAATGAGTCCCCTATAGTAAGTAGGTAATCTATAGGGCATAGTTTGATTTTATAGAAGGATACTCATGAAAGGAATCTTCAAGTGATAGTGAGTGAGTTGTTTGAGATTGCAGCTAAGGGTACAATATCCAGTCTTAAAGGAAGTTAGCAAAGCAGTAAATGTGTAAGAAAATCGAATCGTACACAACAAACAATTCACAATGTTATCTTCCATAATGCCTTGAGTTTGAAAAATCTCATTGTATCTTCATGATGAAAGTGGTGACCTTAATGGTCAATCATTGGCAACCATGATTTTAAAACATGCTATTGTGTTTATGAAGGCAACATTTTAAGCAAGGCAGTGAGTGGTGGTTTGGAACAATGGCAGGTATGAAGGACTTGTTTTATATGCATACTATGTAGTCTAGCTTAAGATAGCATTCTTAGAAGAGATTGAAGGTGGATTATGGAACTCAAGGGTTACCATGAAAAGGATTAAAGCAAAGACTAAGATCTATTTAAAAGCCACGGTCATGAAGATATTAAAGATGTCACATGCAAAAACCTAGTAGCTGGAGTAATGAATACAGTGCCAAAGAGGACAGTGTGCTAGGGAAGATTTAGATCTCCACATTATCTAATTACAGAGAAATACATCATGTATTTATTTTTTTAATTAAAAGAAATTATTCTAAACCCTATATAGAATACATTGATACTTCAAAAGCCTCTAAAGGAATTTGAGATTATGTAAATATATGTCAAGTAACATTCATAAAGTTTAGAAAATCTTGATCACTCTCTAGAATAGCCCATTAAACATGGGTTGTGCTTGAATGCACTACATAATTGATATAACACAACCACTCTGCATATCAACTAGAGTTATAGGCTCTTTATTGCAGTAAGAGGTAATCACTATCATGCTATAATTATATCCTAACTCGCTAAACTTGAGACAACCTGAATGCACCTAATGATGATTGACACCTACATTATACAACCTGAATTAACTACATTATATGATTGCCTCCATTTCTATCACAACATAGCCACATTAAACTTGGGTCACACATGAATGCATCATGTATTTGTTATAGCACAATTGTGCCACATGACCAATACAGTTATGGATCACATAATTACAGTCACAAGAATATGTTACTCGGTTGTGATCTTATGGTGATTCCACACTACAAAATATGGACATGAAATTCTCAAAACCCTTAACCTCTAAAAATGAAATCCAATGAGATGTTGCTTTAAAATATGATTTTAATTCAAACCTGGAACTACAAATCTGACTTCACAACTCTAATTTTGCAAAAGACAATGTGACTATCCTCAACCTAGCTTATATCTCTTTGAATTTTTTCGATTTTCCCAAGAAAATCGTCCTTAGTTCTCCACAAACTATCTCAAGTAGAGCAAAACACTATCGCAATAAATCAGGCGCAAACTCACTTTTCTTAATGTCGGCCACAATTTGATTTTTTTAAATTTTTCATGTTTGTCAAAAATTTGACGAAAATGATAACTGACATTTTGACGAACGTCGGGGATAAAATTTCAAAAAATTGGAAATTATCACATCAAATTTTACAAGCTCCTGACGAACATCGTATTTTACATATTTCTTTGAACAGTTTCGTCGTATTTTGCAGTCAAATGTATTAGTGCCATATTGTTCACCCCTAATATCATTCAAAGAAACCCTAGAGATCTCAATCTAATGCTAGGAATGGGAGAAAGAGATCTGTAATAGGGGTGTCCTAGGGTTTGATTTATGACTACAAGAGGGTTCACAACCAAGCTAGGGCTTGGAAAGATTAATGATATGAAAGACCTAATTGTGACAATTATATGCAAGACTTGAATGAAACACCTCAAAATGCAAGTAAATCCGAATAGAAAACTGAAAAATCAAAAGTATGTACCTAGAAACTTGAAGAGGCCTAGAATGAGTTCTGAAATGCTGCAAATGTTGCTTTTAGGGAACACTAGGACTCATATGCCACTTTTGACATATCAGTCCTAGTCTAGCGTTTCTATGCTGGAACATATTCTTGACAATGTTGGTTCAAAATCTTCATAAATCAGGAAAAATTGCTTGTAGTGGGACTCATATGCCACTTCTAGTGTATCAGTCTTGTTCCACTTTTTCAAGAAATTAAAGTTCAAATTTGTACTCCAATTCCCGCTCTTCCTTCTTGTTTGGACTTTCGAATCTAAACCTGCAAAGCAGAATATATTGTTGATTTTCTTATGGGGAGTTTGCCTCGGTCAAACCCCTAGTTTGGTAATTAAACCTTGATGGAAATAATAGATCTTGAATTTAAATATGAATATAAATCCTAACCTTAAGTGCATCTAATATTAGGAAATCTGAAATGCAATGCAACCCTATTCTAATGTGCTAGAATGACTCACTTTGGGATATGTTAAAGCCTTGATGATGCACGCACCTTCCTTAGGCTGAAAGTAGGGTGATAATGGAGGATGGAATCACTTAGGAAACAAGTCATTACGCTTGGCTTGATGGCTAGTTGCATCTCCCCAACCTAGAATCCATCATGATTCACCATAGGCAACTGCAATCAACCCTTAACAATGCTAGATCTTGAATGAAAGTGATCTTGAAGACCTACAAAAACACAATAATGTTGCTCCAAGGCTTCAACTTTTTTTGATTATTGACTCTTGAATTCTCTTGTGAAGAATTCTTGAATGTTTGTAGATGCTTGAATCTTGAATTTGCTCTCCTAAATGGATAATAATGACTTAGAAGCCTGTTTATATAGGAAATAAACCTAACTTACTGTTATTTAGATCTCAAAAGCTGACATCAACCAAAAATTTGAATTAAAAACTTGAATTTCCCACTCAAACCCTAAAAGGGGCCTAAATGGAACTCATACGCCACTTCTAGCGTATAGGTCCCACCTAGGGGGAATCATACGCCAAAAGTGGCATATGAGTCCTACCCTAGTTTTTCAGGGTGGGTTGTTAGAATTTTTAATGCTTTTTTGGATTTTGTCAGGATTTTGGTTGAAATAAGCCTCAAGATCTTAAATAAAGGGTCTTAGGGGCCTATTAATGATGAATTAAAGGGGTGATTAATGCAAGAGTACTAAAATAGGTCCAAATTAAGTGTGAAATACTATCTCCAGGACTATATAATTTTGTACACAACATTTAGCCCCCACTTTAGCGACCATATGACTCTACGTGCATATGTAAGTTAAAGAAATCCAAACAATGGACTTCATTTCAGAAAAAAGGATATTCAAATGGATTCATTTACAATACGAAAGAATGAATCCCCCACAATAACAATTTAAAAAATCACAATGTTAGGAACCACATCCCACAACATAAATTCGTTAGTCATTCAAAAATCTTCTTTTCTAACTATTAGCTCACCAATTTTGCACCCTGTTTGCTAAGCTTTTAGTTGCACTTAGCATATTTGGACTAACATGGGACTAATTTCAGGTTGTGGGTGACCTATTTGAAAGCAAACCTCTGGTGATAAGGGTTGGCTTCCCCTCTTTGATGCCACCTAACTACTTTGAACTCTGAGCTAAGGGTAAGAAATTACATAAAATAAACCTAATACAGAAAGAAACTAAGGTGATACACCAAAAAACCTAGACCTGCTAATAGCCTTGCACATTCAAATCAATATTTCAAAGCCAACTCACATAACTCCCTTTCCAATGCAGTTCACATCAGTAATTTATAAAGAGGTCTGTAACAATGTTTTCAAAAGGAAAAATAGACTTCACAATCAATAACGCCATTAAACAACATAGTTTATAACCTGTAACACACATTTTCTGTCAAATGGATGCATTAAACATGGAAAAAGTTTGTAAGGAAAATGAATTTTCACAAAACAGACTGATCAACCATTCATGACACCATAAAACATGAAGAGAGAAGGTAAAATACTTGATTCTATTAATTCAAAGTGTTTACTATATAATAGGCATGTATGAGTTACAATGCAGCTCCATAAAAAGACAACTCCAAGAAAATGCAAGCTATCCTTCAACTGGAAAAAGAAAGAACTCCCAAAAAACTCAAGTATGAAGATACTTAAATAAAACTAAAATCAAAATCCCACACAAGTATTTCTAGAAGATTCTACCCAAATAAAATAGAAAAGGCCCCAAAAGAACCTTCTAGAACTCTCCAAAATGCCTTCCACATGAAGGAAAATTATGCCAAGTCAAAAGTCACCCCAAAAATGTGATAAAAAATGCCTCCAGCTCGTCTCCCCATCACAAAATCAGTCCAAACAGCATCTCACACTTCCCACACTTCTGCAAATCATCATTGGTCCTATTACAACATTTGACCACATTCCCCATCATGCAATATGTGTGTTTTAGAAAACACATGGCCCTTTAAAGCATTAAATATACTGATTTTGTTAAGTGATTCATAAACATCACTTAACAAATCACTTTACAATTAGGATCAAATTAAAGGGCCCCACCATTTAAAATGTATTACAATTTGCAGCAACTAAAAGTGATTTTAAATCACTTGCATGATATTCCAAACATTGAAAATCAGTGCAAAATGATATGCTAAAATTTTACAAAAGGTCTCCAAGGTATGACCACTAACTCACCATATTCTACATTTTGTCCACACATGTCATATTCATTGGTTTGCAAAGGAATATAGTCATTAATAGCACTTGGCCAATATGGCCAACCTCCAAGACTCTTGGAAAGCATATTCCACCTTGCAAAGCATTGGACAATTACAAAGCATCACATAAGGGTCACATGGCAAAATATTGTTGTACACTTCCTTGTTGTATGTTGAAAAGCATATAGCAATGATTGGAAGGGGACAACCGTAAGGCATAAAAATTCCTAAGTGCTAACACATGAGGTAATGTGGAATGAAGACTTAGCAATGTTTTAAATAAAGTGGAAAGTTTGAAAGGCAACGAATGCCTAAGGGAGAGATAAAGTTTTGGAACCCTTCACATTTCACATGAGTTGATTTAAAAAAAAAGAAGGGATAAAAATCCCATCAAATATGTCAAAACATAAGTCAAACCCTAATGATAAAACAAAAAAATGATGAAAAACATCATCATTCGATCTTTGAAGAATCTGGAAACTTGGTCTGCCACCATGAGGGTTTTGGAAAAAATACATAAAGATGATGATTTGTTGGCTCTCGGCTGATTTTTGACATTCTTTTGCATAAAAGCAGCATGGAAAACTCAGGTAATTGCTCTACTTGGCATAACCCTGCAAAATCTTTACTCAAAGGCCATTTTTGGGCTCATAGATCGCAGCCATGAACATATTTCTGACTATTTTTGGTTAATTTCTACTTTTTTGTTATTGCTCCTCTTGTTGACAGTCGCCATGAGAACTCAATGAAGCTTTTTAGAAGCAAAAGGTTGATTTTTTTGCAAAACTTGTGAGAAAACCTCTAGGTGAGTAGAATCAACTCCTTCATTTTGGTTTTTAGCAACAAAAAGCTATATTTTCTTTTGTTTTCAGCTGACCGTGAAGCACAAATTTCTTGTCTTCATTCTACATTTGAAAATAACGACACCCTAGTGTGTTTCTATTGTTTTTCTTGAAGAAAAAAAATCTTTGGCTGTGGCCATGAACATAAAATATTGTGTTTTTCTTTTCTTGGCTCAGCTTCATTTTAAAAAACCCCATGTTTTCCTCTAATCATTCTTTGTATTTGACAAATTTTAATTACCCAGATGGGTCTCCTGATATGTAGAAAAGAAAAGAGAAACAAACAGCCCATGAGCTCAGCCTCCTTTCTTTTTAACATGGGTTTTCTGTATGTTTATCATTTCTTCTTCATTTGACTTCTAATTGCAAAACCCATTTTTGGGTTCCCTGTAAGGTGATATTTCCATGAATCTATAACTGTTTGTTAAAGAACCCAAATGGGTATTATGATTTCTTTAAAAAGTTAATATTTTGTTGTAAAAATGCAAAATGAAATAATGAATTTGTAAAAAAATTCTCCATTTTCCTATAGGAAATAGTCGTGTTGCTCCATCTCTTGAAATCTCAAGTGGGTATCCCATATTCAGTAGAAAAAATGTCATTTTGACCATGGCTTGTCCTAATGCATAAAAGGATTTTTTCATTTATGTAAAAACATTTTTATATTGCCATTTTCAGTTATGCACTTCACTTCTATAGAATGAAATAATGTTTTATAACAAAACCCCACACAAGCTTGGTCATTGTGAAAAACTTTCCATTCCCAGTTGTTTGAAAATGTAGTGATTACACTGCTTCCTTTTTTCCAATAAAGAACTTTTAGTTATTTTTAAAATGAAATACCCTCCAATATAAAATGAGAAAAAACCTTCTTTAAGTGGCTCCTTAGTGCATGCTTGTTTCCCACATTATTTCAAGACTACTATGTTGATATTGATGAGTATACCATTCACAATGCATCCCAATCCTTTTGAAAAATGACATTTGACCAATTAAACTCCTTTGCTTTTTGTCCTACAAACTTGAATGTTTAAGACCCATGCTCTGTTCAAGCACCTAAGATGAAAGTTTTGCCCCCTAAAGTCTTGTATCTAGGTTTCACATATTCACTCAACCAATGACCAATGCTTGTCCCTACAAGACTATACAGTCCCTTACACAATGTTTTGTGGCATTTGACCAATTAAACTCCATTGCGATCCACCATCTCTTTGTCATGACATGTCCTAAAAGAATTGCTTTCTTGACACAAATATTTTCCTCCACATGGTGGGTGTTCACAAAGCAAGACACCACAATCACAAGAGCTTGATTCTCTAGATTTACTTAATAGGAAAGCCCACTTTCTCAAATAACAAGGATACTCCCACCACACAAACTGCATTAATTAGAGCATTTTCTAATAAATTCAAATCCAAGATTGCTTGTGTCTTTGGGTTCTCGTGCAAAGCAATGTGTGCCCTAGTCTTTTTCACTACATTCATTGTCATTCTTAGTATGTAGGGCACAAACCAATATTCATTTACTATCCTTCAAAGCATGCCCTGTGGACTAAGATCTAGGTCTTATCCTTGAATGATGGTTGTTCCACTTATCCTTAAGATATTATTGTAACAGTCTTTAAGACCTTTAGGGAACTGTCCTCAAAATCTACATACACAACCACTGTATTTTCCTTTTACTCTTTATGCATCATTCGCATGTATCTTTGGTTCCAAAATTGTCCTTCATTTACCATTGTGAATGAACTTTGCTTCCCCATGAGTATGTTGCCACTAACTGTGATTATCTTGCACTATAGACTATTGGAAGGTGTGTTACTCAACAATAACTCATTGCTCATTACTAAGACTGTCTTTCCTAGTGTTTGCATGATTAATGTCTTTATTCATGCAAATGGCAATGGTGTTCCATACTGCAACTCCAATGTCACCCCTTTGACTCCTCAAAACTATGAATTGTACTATCATTTGCATCATTCATGATTATCATATCACATGTTATGCACTATGTAACATCATCATAGTCTTTAAATATGCAAATACTATTACAAGTTTAGCAGAAGTATGCTTGAAGCCTTCATTGGTATGGATAGCAAATGCAAACACAAGACAATGAACATATGATTGTACTTACCCCTTCAAATTGCTACTTTATTTTTGCCTATTGTCTCTGTCACTGTCATTGCTCTTCAAGGATCATGAACCCTCAAGGCCTAACTATTATTTACACTTCATAGCGCTATTTTTAACATGAGATGAGTATCCTTAATTTTATTTGATTACTGCAGGATTTTCATGACCATTGCACACTCATACAACTCTGCCCTTCCTTTCCTTTGCTTTGGTCTCCATCGAAGGTGAAAGGTTGATCATGTTGTTTGAACTTTGTTAGCTCCATTAGTGTTGCATTCTAAAACATATTCATTTGTGGACCTTGTTCTCATGTAGCATGATTGTATATGTTTCAAGGGTAGTATATACTTATTTTGGCTCATCTATATTGGTTGTGTCTTTCACCATGTTCTTCCACTACTCCTTGTCATTGGTTCTTGTCACACAAGGTTATTATTGCTCATAGGTTCTTGTTGTCCCATTAATGTTGGTTGTTGTCCTATTGCATGAGATCATTATGAACTGCCTCTTTCCAATGACAATGACCTTCACTTTTAATTCACTTTCACAAGTACACCTATGAATGAACACTATCAATTCCATTTGCCTCATGTACTCTTTGCAAAGGTACTATCTTTTGTACCTCTTTCATAATCTTGACTCAACCATTTCTCTCTTACTAAATATGTGTAATTGAATATACGATGTCCTCCCCATTTTAACTTTATTGGACAGCCATCTATCACATATGTGGGTGACCTAACAGCTCACCTTCCTATGTGATGTGTGAATTCCCAATAGGGTTATGGTGAGAGGGGCTTGAAAACAACTTGAAATGCTTCCTCATTGTTTAAAAGATGCATAATTGAACTTGATGTATCTATGAAGTCACTTCCTTGTAAATAGATCATGGATCTTCTTAAGGAGATTGAAGGACAAATCAACACAATATGTTGCATCTTTTAAATCTGATAATGAAATTTGATCAATTGGTGTGATTCCATATTGATCTAATGCATTGATAAGAGATAAATCTTTGATCAAGTTGCTCAATTTCCTTTTTATTTCAAAGCATGTTGAGCTCTACCCTCGTGGAAGCCATATTTATCTGACATATTGTATTTTATCTGAATCACAACAATAACTAGACTTGTCCTAAATATGCACATGAAGCAAACAATTAGAAAATAAATGCATATGTTGGATGTGTTTGATGGCTTCATTGTTTTCTAAGACATCCAAGGTTTGCATGCTTGTTTAATGCACTTATGGATTAGTTTATACATGCATAGGTAGGTGTGTATGTAAGGATTGAATCTTTCATTGCTTAGAGCTTCACTCTAACATCATGTTTTCTTTAGATGCAGGGTGAGGAGCACTATGGATTTCGAAGGGACACAAGTGGCTCAGGGTAGCAACAGAGCAGTAAGGCAACCACAACCTGTAATTCTCAGGAAATAGTTGGTTCAATTCTTATATGCACATTTACTTTCTCTACTTATTCATGCATGAATTGTTTCATATGTTTATTGAATAAGAGAGTTAGTCCCTTGGCTTGTGAGGGACATGTATATTTCAAGATTATCAATAAAAGACTACATTTGTGTATCTATGGTTCTCTTTCACATTTTTTGTAATGCAACATTGAAATGACAAAATGTAATCTTCTTTGTTTTGACAAAAATTCCTTCATGCATATTGAAATTAGCAAATTTATGGTTGATCTTTAAATGTTTAAAAAACAAGAAAATAATTAAACACTAAATTACATGATTTTAGTTGAAAGCTAAAAATCAAGTAACACTAACTTTTTCTAGAAATCAAATTCAAGGGTAGATGTATGCCCCCTTGATTTGGCTTGCTTTATGGAGGTGGAATCAAGGTAGTTGTCTAACTATATTGAATTAGGGAAGTCATATCACAGGGAATTTCCAAGTACCAACCACATAGTGATAGAAATTTGACGAGAATGGGAGTGAAACCATGATTCCAACACGATAGACGACATCAAAAATGGAGTTCACTAGCCTTCGATATGCTAGTTTGAATGAAAAGCACTTTTAACCCTAATACAGTAAAAACCTAATTTGAACATATATAAGAGTAAAAAGTGAAGTAATTTATAATCATTTTTCTTTCACCTTCTTACAGATTGAATTTTTTGAAGAGTGAGTCAATATGTCGAGTCATCGAGAGTATGTGCCCTCGAGACTTGATGTGATGCGAGAGGAGGTGGCATGCAGCGACCTTTAGCACCAAGTGAGTTGATTTTTTGTAGCTTAGCCTTTTTTTATGCATTTAATTTATATTTTACATATTTCTAGGTTAATGTAGGACGCTAGACGAAAATTTCACAAAGTGTCCCTTCTTTCGTGAAGTGTCCTCTTTTTTCGCAAAGTGTCCCGTTTTGTCACGAAGTCTCCCACTTTTTTGCAAAGTGTCTCATTTCTTTGTGAAGTGTCCCAAAAGCAAAATAAAGTGTCTAGAACCCTTAGGAAAGTACACTACAACAAATTTATCACACTTTTTATCTATTAATGTATAGATTTGAGATTTTAGGATGCTTACAGGAGGTATTTTTGCTTTTTTATTTAGGTTTCACCCCGGTCTCGACAACATCTTGATAGCAGACACTTTTGTCGCATGCAAGACCTCATCTCAATGTTTTCAAAGGTGGATGTTCAGACATTACAAACTACTGGTCTTTATTGGGCATACCTCAAGCCTCCCATGAGGTACCACAACGCCATGTTGATGGTGTTGGTAGAGAGATGGGATGCTAACACTTGCACATTTCGCCTACCCATCGACTAAAAGCAAATCACCCTGGAGGATGTACATTGCATCCTTCAAGTCCCTGTTAGAGGTGAGACTATACCTTTTATAGGGGACCGCATATAAGCACAGATGCGTTCAGGCATTAGTTATTGCTTGGGGAGGGCTAGCTTGAGAGGACATCGTGGGGCCACACATCGATTTATTGTGGCTACTCTACGCACACTCATCACTCCTAAGATAGATTATGGTTTTTATAGTGGCACTAGTACTCATCACATATGGCCAGGGAGCACACCTAGATGGAGACCTAGTTCACATGATCAGATAGATGGAGCACGAGAGTATAGTCTATGCCTAGGGCCGAAGCATCCTTGCACATTTATATTATGACCTCAGGAGGTTCTCATATATGTGAGGTTGATAGTATGGTACATTGTACACTCCTATAGGTTTGGTGTCTAAAGCATATCACATGCACTAGACCGATAGGATTCCCTTCGATATCAACCATCAGATATCCCCATGCATTCATTTATCCACTAAGATGGGCATGGTAGATGGAGAATTTCATTTTTGGAGAGTTAGATTTGATTGCCTAGACCTGGAGAAGGTCATGTGGAGACCATACCAGCTAGTACCATAGTGCCTAGATGAGACTCAGTAGCTAAGGAGGATGCAGAGGGATATATTTATTCTGGACAGACATGATTACATAGTACGACCCTTCTACTATGATTGTGTTATGCGATAGTTTAGTCAGATTCAGGTAGCACCCATAGCACGACCTTTTTATAGGCAATTGGTGCATGGTGCTCGGAGGCCAAGAGACACTAGATGATTTACTGCAGACGATGTCATCCCCAGTGACTAGAGGATGAGGATTGAAAGATGCCCCTAGTCTCCAACATTGATGACATCGATACTACTAATACATACGAGGAATTGTGGGTAGTAGCACAACCAGCTCATGTGTTCCACATGGATCAGCCAATGGGTTTTGCAGAACCACTCCCAGATCAAAGGGATGAGGAGGATACAGGGCTCGGAGCTATAGACATATTCACAAATGAGATAGATGTTGACTATGATGAGGAGATAGACCCTAATTATGAGGTTAAGGAGGAGGAGGAGGAGTTGATGAGTGAGGGAAGGGACATGGTAGACGAGGGTCTAGTTGCCCAAGAGTGGGGAAACCCATCTCCCATTTGTGTCACCAAATCATAGTTGGAAGCCATGACATGCTCCATTATTCACGAGCTTGGAGAGGCTAGAACATCCTTTATGCTTCCTACACAAGATGAGGTTATCTTTACACAACTAGCCAAAGATCTAGGTGATGACATTTTATTTAATGTTATGCTTATGCTTCCCTGATTATGTTTTTTATTTACATATATATTTATATGATGATGGTTGCTGATTATCTTTATGATTTCTATCTTGTAGGTGTCGTGAGAGATTTACAAGATCTCTATTGATAGGTAGTTGTAGAGATAGTGCACCTCATTTTCAGAGATGAGGCTACAGACTATGTGCCCCCATCCATCATGGAGCTGTACTGAGAGCTATTTGAACCTTATGTCAGACTGAGAGTAGCATACGAGGGCACTACTAGGTGCACAAACCTCGAGCCAAGGCTACCTATGAGGAGATCCAATCATCTCAAGGTCCAACAAAGATCGAGAGACTACAAGTAAAGGTATCCAGGCTACAGGCAGAGAGGGATTGTATAGAGTGAGAGTGTCAGGAGGCCATCAGACAGGAGATTGTGGGAGTGGACTAGCATAGGGCCTACAGTATACATTGGACTCTCTTATTAGTTCACGATCACAATCGCATACTATCGTCTCTCGATGGACTGTCTCTAGATAGATGTGATCACCAAATCTGGAGGGATCTAGTAGTCATAGGCCACCTTAACATTGTTTATATTGATGACATGTACTCAAAAATTTATTTTATATATATATATGATCATTTGATGTTGGATTATTTGTGTTTTATGCTTATGTTAAATGGAAATGTGATTTATCAATTAATCTTTGTAAGACTAATTAATAAATATTTCCATGATTAAGCATGCCTTATGTGATCTAATTAAAACTTCCAATTTCTTTTAGATGTGTTTTTGTGATTGAGTATGTTATGCTAAATTAAATGCACCTATGATCTAATTAAAGGACATTAAATGCATATAAGGATCTAATTTAACACATCACAGAAGATAACTTGAAGAGACTGAAAACCTAATGTAAACACTTAAAATTAATTTAAATAATTACTTTAGTATTCAAGACACACAAATAATTGCTTGTCAAGAACGAAGCAATGTGAGAACCTATAAAGTGTCATCTACTAACTCTAACTCCACTGCTTTATCATCCACACTATTCAAGAGGGTTAGACATAGTACCAGCACAGATGCACAACATTAATAGGTTCCTTAAGAGGTGTACCATCCATTTATGTTAATGTGTATGCTTCAAACCCATAAATTTCATCGATTATGTAAGGTCCTAACCAATTAGGTCTGAATTTTCCTTTTTCAGTCAGGGCGACATTGGCATTGCGTTGATTTTCAAATAACACCAAATCACCTTTAGTAAATACCCAAGGAATGACATCATCATTGTAACTGCATTGCCCTTTTCTAGAATAAGCTTGGAGATGCTCAAGAGCGTTAATGCACTTTCAAGCTAATACAATCATTGTTCCTTATAGTTATTGTCATCAATTAATCCTTGGAGAGTGATTCTTAATGTAGGAATCTCTAATTCCAAGGGAATTATTTCCTCAATATCATAGACAAGGTTATAAGGAGTATTCTCGGTGGATTTTTTAATACTAGTGCGATAAGCCCATAATGTGTATGTCAACTACGTGTGCCAATCCTTATTGTTTTTTTTTTACTAGTTTCCTTAAGATTTGTTCAAGAGTCTTATTAGTTGATTTAGTTTGACCATTAGATTGCAGGTAGTAGGGTGTTGAGAAACAATGTTGTATGTTAAATGTTTCTAATAACTTCTTCATATCGTTGTTCTTAAATGGTGTCCCATTGTCTGAAACTAAGGTGGAAGGAAGTCCAAAGTGAGCAATTATGTTTTCCAATATAAAATGACATATTACATCAGCAATTGTTGAGTGAAGAGGGATAGCTTCCACCCACTTCATGAAGTAATTTGTCATAGTAATTATAAAGGTATTACCAATGAAGGAGGGAGGTGAAATATTTCCAATCAAATCCAATCCCCATATTGAGAATGGCCAAATAAGGATTTGGGCACGAATCTCAGAACTAGGAGCATGGATCAAATTGCTATGTTCCTGACATTTGTCACATTTCTTAATGTATTCAAAGCAATTTTTTTCCATGTTTCTCCAATAACAGCTTATGCATATGAGTTTTTGAACTAATGATCTTCCTCCAAAATGACCTCCACAAGAACCTACATGAGCTTCTTCAAGTGTTATGGGGATTTTGGATTGTTTAAGGCATCTAAGTAAAATACCATCAAAGGATCTTCAATATAGCGTGCATCAATAAAGATTGTATATCTAGATGCGAGTTTATGAAGATGATCTCGAGTGTTCTTAGTTGTCAGCTTAGGAAAGGTACCCTATTTTAAATAATTAAATATCGGTGCATACCATTCACTAGAGCTTTCCAAAGTTGTTGATAGTACTTATTCTATTTTATCTTTTGTTGATGGTTTCATAATCATATGCACAATGAACGTGAAGTCTTTCGAAGGATCTTGAGGTGATATAAGAGAAGTTGCACTTTCCATTACATCTGTATGCATATTATATTTTCATGGGATGTTATCAATGGTAAACGAATAAAACTTTTCTAACAAAGTCATTGTAAGGTCCTTGTATTTTGATAATTTGTCATGCTTTTCTTAATATGTTTCGTTTATTTGTTTAATGACTAATTGCAAATCACCGAACTAGTATCTTAATGTTTCAAGCTCCCAAAGTTAAAGTAGTGTACAATCCAATAATCAATGCTTGCTACTCTGCAGCACATTGTTCATACATAGGAAAGTTAGGTGATAGGACAAGGGAATAGGCTTTCCTCCAGATAGAGCTATGATAACTCCCACTCTAGAGCCTATTTGACACTTAGATCCATCAAAATATATTGCTCATATATCTTCATCTTTCTAAACAAGACATTCTCATCAGGAAATGTTTCCTCATTAGGTAATGCTAAGGAAGAAGGGGCATTAGCTAATTGGCCAGTCAAAGCTTGTCCTTCAATTGCCTTTTGTGAGACAAATTTAAGGTCAAACTCAGTCAACAACATAACCCATTTAGCTAAGTGTCTTGATAAATTTGTTTTAGAAAAAAGATGTTTTAAAGGATCGAATTTCGTCATCACATGTATTTGCATGTTCAATAAGTAATGTCTCAATTTACTAGTAGCAAATACAAGAGCCAAACATTGTTCTTCTATCATTGTGTATCATGTCTCATAGTCAATCAAAGTTCAACTAATGTAATAAATAGGATGCTCTTTACCATTTTCATCTTGTTGAGCCAACAATGTTGCGAGAGAATGGGTTGATGTTGTTGTATACAATTGATGAATGGTTTGTCTTACATAACGGGTTGTAAAATAGGTGGAGTAGTAAGGTAATCCTTCAAACTCTTAAAATCTTGTTTATAATCCTCGTTCCAATTAAACTACACTTCTTTCTTAAGGAGATGTGTAAAGGGTAATGTTTTATCTCTTAGGGATGCAACAAAATGATGGATAGCATGAATTCCTCCTTGTAGAGTGTGTAGTTGAGAGATGTTTCTAGGAGGTGGAATGTTAACTATAGCATCAATTTTCTTCATGTCCACCTCAATGCCTCTATGAGATATCCTAAAACCTAAAAAAATTCATCTATCTACACCAAAGACACATTTTTTTGGATTCAATCTCATGTTGTATTTTTGCATTCGCTCAAATATATTTCGAAGGATATTCACATTATCTTGTCGAGTTAAGGATTTGACCAGAATGTTATCAACATAATCTTCAAAAATCTTATGTATGTAATCATGAAATATCAATTTCATAGCTCATTGATATGCTGTGCCTGTGTTCTTTAATCCAAAAGGAATCATTACCCAACAAAATGTTCCCCAAGTTGTTGTAAACATTATTTTGTATTGATCTTTAGGGTTGATAAAGATTTGATTATATCCAAAAATCTATCCATGAATGACAAAAGAGCATGTCCCACAGTTGATTCCACTATCATGTCAATATTAGGAAGGGGAAATTCATTTTTCAAAGATGCTTTATTTAAATCCTAAAAGTCAGTACACATCCTAATACAATTGTTAGGTTTCACAACTACAAAAATCTTTGAGATCCAAGGGAAATAATCTATAGGACGTATAAAACCAGCTTCGAGGAGCTTCTCAATCTCAGCCTTAACTAACAAGGCTATCTTAGGATTCATATTCTGTATCTTTTGTCTAATGAGTTTAGCATTTTCTGCGAGGACTATATTGTATTTTACAATCTTAGGGTAAATTCTTGGTATATCTGAATAAATCGAAGCAAAGAGCTCGGGAAATCATGAAGTAAAGTTGCATGATCTTCTTGCTCATCTTCATCAAGGCACTTTCCTATCTTAATTACCTTTTCTTCATCATTAATGTCTATCAGTATGTCAATTGTATCTCCCAAAGACAGTGCACCTTGTTTCTCAATGGTAGAGTAGTGTTCTTCATCACCTATATAAATCTCCTTACTTTCCTATTCTTTGTCTCCTTGTTTAGCACTAATCATAGCACATGTGAGGTTTGTTTATTTTTAGGAGTAAGTGGCTTGTCATAAAATCCTAACATTTATTTCAAGGTTTTCTCATCTTCAAAGTATTCCAATGAGTCTTCACAAGTTGTATCAAGTAATTCAGGATGCTTCAAGGTGAGAACTATTTTAGGTTTGTACATAATGGTGTTGATGTTTAATGATAGTCTTGTGTTTGCTTGTGTTATCTTAGAAGGATAATATCCCAAACCACTTTTTGTCTCTTGTGTGCTAGGCTCTACAAGAACATGGATGCCTTGTTCTTTCTTTCCACATCCTTTTCCACTATAACCAAGTTGTTTCATAAGCTCATAACCTCTCCTGTAAAGTCTTTTCATCTCTTTTGAGTTTGGTAGTTGTTGATAATCTATCTCATAAAAGTTTTTTGTGTAGCTTGTGTTTTCTTCTAGAGTAGATGAGGTAGATGCTTGTGAGTTTTCTTCCAAATTTTGTGTTATCACCATTGGTTGATTTTGTTTCTCAGTTTGTTTGCTTGTAATTTTGTACTCTCCCATAAATTTTGGTGTGAACTCTAAAGAACCCCAATCATCATCCAATAACTATGACACTTTTTCCATATCTTCTTTCTCCTCTTGCATAGGCTTTGTGTTCGAGGTTGGAATTAATGTGTTTAGAGGATTTGGCATTCCTTTTTTAACTTGTAAGCAACTTTTAGGCTTAGGGTCAATCTCAACTTGGCATACTTTATTGTTATTGACATACTTCATGATACAATGAATAGTTGAAGGAACCACATGCATCTCATAAATCCAAGGTCTTCCTAAAAGAAGATTGTATGAAATATCATGAGGCATGACATGAATAGGTGTTTGTAAAGTAGCCTTCCTAATTGTAATAGGCAAAGTAATCACTCCAAGCGGTTGCTTTCCTATATTATCAAATCCTTGAATTGATAAGGAATCAAGTTGAATTCTTGATTTGTCAATGCCTAGTTTATCCAAAAGGTTCACACTACACACTTTAAGGGTGGATCCATTGTCAACAAGGGTTCTTTTTATTCTCCATCCATCATAGATAGCTATTATCATGAATGCATCATTTTTCTTTCTCATTTCCAAGGGAGGTAGCTCATGTTGGTAAAAATTAATGTCTACATTAACCACATTCATTCCTTAGATTAAAGCTACCACATCATTTGTATTTGTACTAGGAGGATCCACTACTTGTTGCAAGGTGGTTTGAACAATAGTGTGATAATTAGGTGAATTTTGAATCAGATCCCATAGGGGTATCTTTGCAAGAGTATTCTTAAGTTGTTCAACAAGATCATATTCCTTCCCACTATGCGTAGGAAAATAAGGGCACTAGGAAGGATGGGATTAGGAAAAGGTATGTTGATGAAGTTATTTGTCTTGGTTGTTGATTGTTTCTAGTGTTGTATGTATGAGAAATGGTATTGTGACTTGATTGCTACGAAACATTGTTCTTAGGTGGTTGAAGGGTGAAAACAGGTTTGTTTTGAGTTTGAGGTTTGTGTGAATTTGGGTAAAGGACAAGTTGAGGTTGAATCACATTAACTTCTCTTGGCTTTGGTTTGTCAAAACAAGCCTTAGTGGATGAACCTTGTGAGATGAAATCCTCAAGGGCTTCATCTAACATTTCAAAGTCATCACTACTAAAAGGCTTCAGGGTTCTAAGGTTAACTTGGAAAAAGAGATTTGACATACTCAAATAACTATGCTTTCTCCAAGTGGTTCATCAATTTTTAGGTATTTTTGTTTTGTTTTCTAATGAATTCCAAATGTTTAATCTAATCTGATTGAACTATGAACTAATGTTGAAAATGAAAAATGTAATAATCTAATTCTATCCATGATTGAAATGAGACTAAACTAATCTAGATCTAATGAAATGAATGTAATAGAGATTCTACAAACTGAAACAGAAATGTAATTTAACAGCAAACAAAAACCCACAAATAGAGAAATTAATGTTGTAAAGTGCGGTTTCATATTTGCACTGGGACCAAATCGCCCAGAGGGGCGTATGAGTCCCAGTGAGGGTTTTTTTCACAAATTTCAAAAAAAATAAGTGATTTTTATGCTTTCTTCTTTGGATGATGTGTACAAGCTAAGTGCAAATGCAAATTGTAGATGAAATTCAGTGATGCAAGAGGTAAAAATGCAACCTATATGCACTTTTACTAATGCAAGATTTAAAAACCCTAGATGCTAATTAACTAATGCAAACCCTAATATAAAGTTAATGCAAGCTAGATCTAGGATGATAATGCACTCCAAATCATAATTGAGATGTTCTAAATGTAGGTTCACCAAAATTATTAGATGAAAAATGGATTTTTCTATGGTTTAGGACATAGAACACCAAGTTTCCCCTAATATCATTCAAGGAAACCCAAGAGATCTCAATCTGATGCTAGGAATGGGAGAAAGAGATATGCAATTTAGGGGTTTTCTAGGGTATAATTTATGACTACAAGAGGGTTCACCACCAAGCTAGCACTTGGAAAGACTAATGATATGCAAGAGCTAATTGTGAAACTTAATTATATGCAAGACTTGAATGAAACACCTAGAAATGCAAGTAAATCATAACAGAAAACTGTAAAATTAGAAGTATGCACCTGGGAACTTGAAGAGGCCTAGAATGAGTTTTGAAATGCTAAAAATGTTTCTTTTAGGGCACACTGGGACTCGTACACCACTTCTGGTGTATCAATCCCAGTCTAAGGTTTCTAGGCTAGAACAAGATCCTAACACTTGCTAGTTCAGAATCTTCAAAAATTCAAAAAAAAATCCTGTAGTGGGAATCATATGCCACTTCTAGCATATCAATCCCATTCCAGTTTTCAAGAAATTAAAGTTCAAATTTGTACTCCAATTCCTACTCTTCCTTCCTGTTCAGACTTTTAGAGTTGAACCTGCAAAATAGAATATATTATTGATTTTCTTATGGGGGATTTGCCTCAGTCAAACCCCTAGTTTGGTAATTAAACCTTGATGGAAATAATGGATCTTGAATGTAAATATGACAATAAATCCTAACCTTAAGTGCGTCTAAGATTAGGAAATCTAAAATGCAATGCAACCCTATTCTAATGTGCTAGAATGAGATGCATGAATGACTCACTTTAGGAGATGTCAAATCACCCTAATAAGCCATGATGATGCATGTACCTTCATTAGGTTGAAAGTAGGGTGATAATGGAGAATAGAATCACTTAGGAAACAAGTCATTAGGCTTGGCTTGATGGCTAGTTGCATCTCCCCAACCTAAAACCCATCATGATTTACCATAGGCAACCATAATCAACCCTTGAAAGTGCTATATCTTGAATGAAAGTGAGCTTGAAGACCTGCAAAAACATAATAATGTTGCTCCAAGGCTTCAACTTTGTTGATTATTGACTCTTGAATGCTCTTGTGAAGAATGCTTGAATGCTTGTAGATGCTTGGATGATGCAATGCAAAGGATCCTTACTTAATTACATGAATACAAATTCCTCAATTAGGGATTCAATCCCTCTAACTCTTCAAGTTTCACTAGAAATCTTCACACAAACAATGACTCAACATAACACCATTTAGGATTTTAACTCCTCAGGCCCAAACCAAACTTCTCAAGTCCTTCTTACCCTTTAGGAACTCTGACTCAACAAGAATAATCACTCTCCAAAGTCTTCCCTTCAATATATTCACCATTCCTATATTGACTGTTCACATTCCTAGAAGCCCTTCAACCTTAAACTGTCAGAGATAACTCTTAACCCAGACCACCACTCAAGACTGTAATGGACTTTTTGAACACTCTTCAAATATTTTTTAAACATATTTAAAAACCAACATGGAAAATAGACTCCAAAAAAAATGGCATTCTAGGTTCTATTTAGGCCAATTAGGCATGATACAAATAGGGCTTATTGGTTTTCTTATATCCAAAATCACTTTCTCTTAACCAACACCTGAAACACATCAAATTGGGTCTTCTTATGCTTATTATTCCACCAAAAATTCATTTCAAGAGTGTTTTCCTCAAACCTTAAATCCTAGCCTCTTGATTGTACACATAACTCTGTTTTCAGACTAGGGCAGTACTTATTCACCATACAAACTTTATCCCTTTGACCTGCAACCTTTAGAACATGAAAGTGTATACAAAAAGGAGTAACTTCACCAAAAATTAAGGATTTCCACCAAGTAGCATAAGAGAAACATAATTTTATTAGCCCATGTTTACCCTAGGATAAGGTTTTAACAATTTTTAGAAAATTTGCAATAACTGGTTCAAATCTACACCAATATACATGAAACAAAAAGTAGGTGGAAGGTGATTGAGTGTACTATTACTTACACACACTTATACATGCATATAAGCTCGTACAAAGCCGTACAATAATAGAAAATAGAAGATTTCTATAGAATTGCATAAAAACAGTGTTATTCTATTGGTCCAAATTTGATAATCAATCACCCACACTATACAAAATGCTTACAAGGCCTTTTATAGGCATCTCACACTTGTCCCTTCAGTTTCTAACTACCTCCAAACGAACTAGATCTTCATGACTTTTCATCTTCCATATGTTGCATTGTGCAACTTTACAATTTTGCATTTTTTTACATTTGTGACAACTTTTGAATATATTGACATCTTTTTATATTCTTTGCAAAATATGACATAATGACCTCCTAATGACTCTAATACATGGAAAATGACTTAAATGACCCTTGAACAATGTTGAAACATAAAAAATTAATCAACCTTCAAGATTTACTCCATGGAATCATAACATTGTCATTGTGCTCCTGCACCATTGGATCTTGAATTTACTCTCCTAGATGGATAATAATGACTTAGAAGCTTGTTTATATAGGAAATACACCTAATTTACTGTTATTTAGATCTCAAAAGCCAACATCAACCAAAAATTTGAATTAAAAACTTGCATTTCTTGCTCAAACCCTAAAAGGGGCCTAAATGGGACTCATACACCACTTCTAGCATATGGGTCCCACCTAGGGGGACTCATACGCCAGAAGTGGCATATGAATCCCACCCTAGTTTTTTGGGGTGGGTTGTTAGAATTTTTAATGCTTTTGTGGATTTTGTCAAGATTTTGGTTGAAAAAAGCCTCGAGATCCAAAATAAAGGATCTTAAGGGCCTATTAATGGTGAATTAAAGGGGTAATTAATGCAAGGGTACTAAAATGGGTCCAAATTAAGTGTGAAATTGTACTATCTCCAAGAGCGTACAATTTTCTACACTACATCTACTCCATTTTCTAAGGGTTTTATTTTTAATTAGTTGCCATTGAATTCTATTATTTTTGTGAAAACATTTAAATTCATTTGAAGTAATTTATCCTCCCCTATTTATATATAAAATTTTTAAACAACAACCACTTTATTTCTCTACACTAGCTTAATACATTATGAGCTAATCTAAGCACATATAAAACAACATGAATAAACCTTGTCTCACCTTTTTGTGTCTTCACAACAATTATGATTTTACCTATGACATACCCCCTTATCATCTTCAAATTATGCTTAAATTTTAATAGACTCATCCATCTTTACAAAAATATTACAATTCCCTACTCAACCACTATTCAAAATTCATACATATTCAAACACTTTTTTTTAATATTATGTACAAAAATAAAATACATTCATAATAATTATGTTCATAATGACCAATTTTTTTAGTACTAACATTTGACTTATAATTTATCATGTTTTTATTACCTCTTTCAAATTTATTGTTACTAACTTTTTCCTTTGTCATAACTATTGTACCCTATGTCTCAACTTCTTCCTCTACTTACACATCATTGATGAGTCTTCTAATACTTTTCCTTTATTTTTTTAAATATTTAACTTTGTTTAAAAATCTTGATGTTTTAGTGGATCTATTCATCTTTCACTCATGGATTTGAAGAGATCATTTCTTACTAATAAAGCTAAATATTTGATTCTTTAATACCAACTACAATAAAATCAAAACATAGAGGTTGACATCTAAAAAAAAACTACAATCTTCTAATCTATTAAATTTTATTCATAAGATCTTATTTGATTTACTAAATTTCACTTAAGAAAAAAAACTCTTGCATAGGTTTAGAATCTCTCAAGAAAATATTTTCAAAATCTCTTCTAAACATTTTGATGTTTCATAGATTTTAAATGTTAAGTTTCCTTAAATGTATTCTCCAACAAATCTAATGTTTTCTTTTTGTTGTTGTTACAACTATTCTTGAAATAATCAAATACAACCTGTTGAATAACGAAGAGAGTAGTTGAATCTTTATTTTTGTTTTTTTCTTGATATAGTCCGGCATCCAAATGTGTAAGATTGCATCACCCAAAAAAAATATTTTAAATTTTAATTTTTGTTTAGTTTAACAAATACTCATGAAGTTCATTTCTTCTAAAAAGTCCTTAAGAATGGTTAAAAACTTTTGAACTTTCAAAAAATGCTAAAAATAGTAGGATCTCTATTTTTAGTAAATTTAAAATTGAACACATATGAACTTGAAATTTTCTCCAAGGCTCAAAAATTAAAAATTGTACATTGTGAATGAGTTTCAAGCAAGAACAAATATGAATGTGAAGATATTAAAGATCTAAAAAAAACTACAAAATTGAGTTTTGAGGCTTCAAACAATGTTTTGAAGCCAAAAAAAACCTAGGGAAATTAGATAAATAGATTTTAAAGCCACAAAGTTTTCCAAGCACTACAATTTTTTTTTAAATGGTTCAATTGGATGTCTAGATGAAAAATTGCAACTCTCAAAAATTGAGTTATTTTTTTAGGTTGAGGAATTCCAAATTCCAAATTGTACCCCTGAGTTGGCCTAATGGTGGAGAACTTGTACTCTTGAGAGAGAGGTTACAAAAGGACCTTTCCTTTCCTTTAATTGTGTATGGATGCACCAAGAGTCATTTATGACATATTTTTGGGAGTTTTCATAGTAGTGCAAAAAGAGGAAAAGTGGTTAGTCACAAAAAGAAAAATCAATTTTTGCAGCCAGAAACAAGGGGAATGAAGTTATAAACTGTATAATCATTTTCAACCAAGTCCCACAAATCGTGTGAAATAAACAGTTTCTTCATATTTTTACTTCAAAAATCATAATTTGTTCCTTTGAACAGGGGTAAATGGGGTTTAGATAAGTTTAAATTATTGCTTTTATCTTTGATATTTTGTATCAAAGATCGAGAAATCTGTCTTTGTCTTAGCTAATCTTCAAACAAATTCGCAGCTTCTGTTATACAAACAACTCAATACTCTAGATAGACTGTAGACAGATTATAAAATTGTAACTAATTTACTCTTCACAAATTATAAACCTTAGTTGCTTAATCCTGCCCTCTTCAGACAAACTGCATCAAACCATCTCTTGCTAATAGAATTGTTCTCAACACAACCAAATTTCTGTCTCTATCAACTAAATAAATTAAATTTTCTGCTCTGATGCTAATTGTTGGACTTAAACGAAGAACACTCATCTACAAGTAAACATTTCATTAAACATTTTATAATAATAAAAAAAATCGGCACAATATTAATTGATAAATATATATAGAATAATACTTAAATTGCTGCATCAATAGCTTTAATTTTTTTTCTAAAAGTCTGATGCATAGTCATCATATCCTTCAAAACAAGAAGCTGGTTCCCATATAACATGGCGGCAGCAGGTGGAACAGAACATACAGCACCCAACATACAGAATTTTCTTCAACACGATATCGCCTCGCCTTCCCTGCAAACAAGACAAAAGACCTGAAGAATATGATGCAGCCAGGCCAAAAAGAAATATGAAACGCAATTAAAGTTTTTATATGTATGATGAGGTGGAGATACAGATATTTACAACTAGCGATCAACATTAACAACTGGCACGGATATTGGAGAAAACTTCGCAAATAGTGAAAAAAAATCTGACAGCTGGCATTTTAATAAATGGCGGTGCCTTTTTATGTGCTGTTCAAGTGACGGTGCAGTGGCACTCTCATTAGCGTGTTGCTTCGATCAACCCTCCACATGCTCCCATGAATGACAATGTCGTGGAATGTGGTGATTGGCTGTTTTCCAATCCGTGTACAAGGGTGCTGCAACTTATTTTACTTTCAAAAGGTTATTCATTTACAGTTCCATCTGTTTCGATGAATAGCAATGTCGTGGAATGTGCCGATTGAATGTTTTCTGATACGTATTAAGCGTGTCGCTTGGGTCAACTCTCAAAAGAATAAGATCAAATTCACAAATTTGATATGTTTTGAATGATATTTAGAGTTTGTTTTATTATATTTTTGGATTAAAGACTGAGAAGTTTTCATTTAGCACTGTTTTTCTTCGAAATCGAAGATTAAAGAACGTTCATTCCATTGAAATTGTGTAGAACACACGATACCTCTTCCTTTAAAAATCGGACTGAAAGAATTATTTTTGTTAAAATCTATGAACCACAATTCCAACTCATCCCTTATATCATACTTCTAGAATTTTTGAATAGGGCCTACCAATCAGACAGATTTACAACTCTGCATGTTCCAATGAATGAAAATGTTGTCGGATGAGGAGAGGAAGGAACTTTCATTAGTTTCGAGAATAAAATCTTCATCCACTCGCTCAGAAACAATAACGCGTTTAGGCTGGCGTAGTCGCTAATTCTGAAAGCCTTTATATAGAGAGATTACAAAGCATAAAATAATCATAATTATTTAGTTGGTAGATCGGGCTTGGATTTTCAACTGCAATACTGAAAGAATTTATCTTCATAGTGATAGATTATCAGGCATGGATTTTCAGCTGTAATACAGTTTCATTTGTATTTATAGGGTTTGGAAGGAGATGGGATGCCATATGAGCAGCTGTAAGAAGGCGAAGGCGAGGAAAAAGCCTGATCGCGAAGAAAATACCTGCAAAACGGATGTAGATATGAAGACATTTGGCAGCGGGCTTAAAGCTCACATAGGGCGAATTATGAAGGTCGTTGAAAGTGGCGCGGGAGAGCACGGCTTGTCTCTAGATTCTTTGAAGGATGTCAACTCCTGCTTCCTCGAGATGGATCAGAAAGTCCTAGACCTCATTCTGGACTCCGGTAAAGATATCTGGAATGATCCAGATTTGTGCGAGCTGGTTACAGAGTATTTGGATAACAGTAAAGAGACCTTAAGATTCTACACTGGACTGCAAGATTCCCTGAGAAGGGCGAAGGACAACCAGCTTATAATTCAGATCGCCTTACAGCACATAGCGACTGTAAACCCTCCTCCCGACGAGGCGCAGTACAAGAAGGTTATAGAAGGGCTCGAGGAATTTAAGATGGCTGAGAATCCTTTTAATGAGGAATTTTTCCGGCAATTTGAGACTATTGGCGCACGGCATAGACAGATCCTGGTGAAATTCGCGGCAAAAGGAAAGAAATTGGATATAAAGCTCAAGAAGGTGCTTCAGATATTTTGCATAATTTTTGTGTCAACGCTTGCGACGGTGTTGATTTGTTCTGTAGTGGTACCGGCTGTAACGGCGTCGCCAGTAGTGAATGCCATGGCCGCCATATCATTGACTGCCATGAGCTTCATGCCGGAGTTGCTCGACTTCATCTGGATAAAATACGAGATGGTGAAGGGGCGGCGTAAGGTCATTGACGAACTGCACAAAAAAACCAATTTAGGGATTGAAGAGCTCGAAAAATTTAGGGATTCGGTGGAGAAACTGGAAAGCACCATCAATTCGATTCTCAGGAGCGTCGACATCTGTTTGAAGGAGAATGCACTGCAAATTGTGGTAGAGGATATTAAGGAGAAACAGCAGAGCTTTACGAACCAGACCGATTTTCTTTTCAATCATGTGGATTGCTGCAGCCTGAACTTAGATAAGTCCAGGGAACTAGTTCTTCAAAAGCTCGAGAAGCCGATTTGAATTGGTTTTATCACTTTGATTTTTGTCTTGTTTGCAATCAATTCAATGAAAAACTGAACCCCCTGTATCGAGATCATTTGTACAAATCTATTTATGGTGGCAGAAATTCAACTTGGAGCTCAAGTGAATGTTAGAAATTTGGAGCTCAATTTTAGCTCAAGTTAATGTTAGAAACTTGCAGCTCAAGTTATGCATATCATATATGAATTTATATACATCTTTTCGTAATATGAGACAGAAAGAGAAATCAAATGCAGTAATGATAGAAAATGTGATTTTCAATGAAAAAATAAATAAATTTAAACAAAGTGTGGACAATAATTTTTAAATATTATTATGTGTATATGTTTAGAACTGTGTGTTTTTTTAATATATTTTTAAGAAAATCTAATAAGATTTAAGAGTGAAAAATGGTAAATAGAAAAAGTTTCCATCATAAATTTTAGACAAAATAGGAATTATTGTTAATCAAGACAAATTATGTATAATAGAAAGAAACAAAACTTCCAAGATCAAAACCCTTGTTAGAGGTCTAGGATTGAATGTGGGTTCTAATCAATGAAAGGAAAAAAGAGAATAGTTAATTTTTAAATTAATTATGATATAGCTTGTGTCTTTGGCCTACAAATGTTTCTAACTATTAATGTTAATTTTAGTTGATTTCTAGTGTGGTGTGTTTTTTCCTATTGTTCAATTAACATTGTATTTAGTTGTATTTCTAATAGTAAAATTAGCACATCTATATTAGTTTCTATTCAATTTTGATCCATTTTGATGGATGACTTAACATGATTACATATTGATAAGGCATATTTTTGTGTTAATTTTAACTCATAAATTAATATTTTTCTCTATCTACTTCATCTTTAAGTGTATATATTTTCATATATTTGATAGACCATCTCTATTTTCCACCCACTCACATATATATGTCATCATTAGTCATTGATTACACTTACTTTTGCACTCATCTCCATAGATTCAATATATGTGTTGAAATTAGCAATTTCTTATCTTAGGTCAATTTCAAGTGCCTCAAGATCAATCCTCTACTAGTTCAAGAATGATCAAAAAAACAAAAAATAAAATTTTAGACTTACAGCGACACCCTTTCTTAATAGCCATTATGAGACAACTTGGTATTGTAAACACTAAAATAGGCACATTGTACGATAAATAGAACATGTATAGCTTATTGGGGTCATGCCAAAGAAAACCACTAAGGTTTGGTTGATGTCTCAAAAAAGAAGCTTGATATCAAGCCTCAAAGGATACATGTGAAAATTCCCAAAAGAGGGAACTCTCAACAAAAGCCTATGTTTAACCAAGAAAATTCACTTGGTGAGTGGATTGTCCAATTTGACATGTTTGGACAATGGTTTAACAATTGTTGAAATCTCCTAAAGTTTCTATGTTTATTTATGTGTTTAAATTATTTATGAATGCATCCTAATTTGGAATTCCTCTACATCTACATGTTTTGGGTCAGTATCTATTTATGAATGCATTCTAATTTGGAATTCCTCTACACCTACATGTTTTGGGTCAGTATCTATGATGGAGTCCCACATTGAATAGATTGTTGATGGTGGAACAACTCCCTTGAACTTGTACTTCATTTGCTTGACTTGAGATATGAAATCCTATAAAACAATCAAAAATATCCATTAGATTCAAATATTTGTTTAATTTTGTCTTACTTTAGAGCTTTCTACTTATTTTAATCTTTTACATGAAATTTTCAAAGATCTAAACTTTAAGATTTCCTTTCAAAACTCTTTGTGTCCAAAAAAAACTCTACATTTACTATGTTTCTTTGAAAATATAATTAAAATGTCATTTTACAAAAATTTGGAGTATTGGACTTTAGATTTTACATTTGAAATTCAGGTAATGAAAACCAATTTTACAAATTTTTAACACCTTACTTTAAAAGTGTATGCAATAATTTGACAAAGAACTAGACTTTAGGAATGTTTCAAATAATGTCTAGTGGTCAAGTTAAACTTCATAATTTTGTGATGGGTTTACAATTTCCTTGTTTAATTCCCATATTTGTGGGAAATGCTTGGATTTCAAGAATTATTTATGTCTATTGTTTGCAATGTACTTTAGTCAATTGAAATTTCATAATTCCATAATGTTTGTTTTGTCAAAAAAAAATTGTTTTCTCAATTTCTCAACCTTTATGCAAGGTTTTTCAAGACTTTTGGAGATCATTTGTATATGAAAAACTCCATCTCACCCTCAAAATTCTACAAAACTGTATCCTTTCAAAATTGTTTTTTGAGTCTTTGGGTCTAGATGTTGAAAGGTTAAGGAGGGTTGGACATTAAATTTAACTTTGAAAATCCAAAAGAATCTAACGAATTTGCAGTTAGATGTACTTTATTTTTTATTAGCAAGGATTCCACCCGACTGGATTTTAACATTTTCTACCAAATTTAACATTTATTTTGCTAACTTTAACCTTTCATACTAGGGCATCCTCTTTTTTCACAAATTTGGAATCTAAGTGTTTTCCCTAATTTTTAGATTAAATTTGGTGGTGAGCTTGTGAACTAGGACTAAATTTCATTACTATATTTGTGTGCCCTAAGATTTGATCTACTAGCCATTGTTTTATTTTATTGTAACCTTAGTGTTCAATCTCAAGCAAAATTTGAATTTGTAGAGAAACTTAAAATATTACAAGATTCAATATTTTTAATTAAATAATTAAACTTAGGTAAAACTCCACCTATTGGTTTGATGAATGGATTGAGGAAGATGAATTCTTAGTCACTTTTGATCTAAGTGGATACTTGTCGTTAGAAATTGAAGTGTTCCACATGCTCCAGATTTCATCATCATGTCAAAGAGCCTAGAAATATGAACCCAACCCAACTTGAATGGGCGAAAAAGGAGCTCGTACACTCAAGTTATGCCCAGTCAAAGTTGGGGTCAAACCAGGGACAGAGGCTAGTCAAAAAGGTGAAAATTTTGATCGTCTCAAAAATGGTCAAAAATAGCATCATGTCGAAGAGCTCGTCACCATGATTATGACGTTGTTTGTTCCATCGAAAACAGAGTCTGTATGCCAAAGTTACGCCAAGTCAAAGTTTTAGTCAAAAGGGTTGCCTAGTCAAAATGATGATGTCAACATGTGACGTGGTAGTGGTGATGTGGCAGATGGTGACAGGGTAGCACAGTCAACACCATACAATGATGTGGCCGAACAGGATAGGTGGACCAATTATATGCTGACACATGGTAGCTAATGAGGATGTTGACTAGGCAATGACTGGGATCCACATATGTTTCAACAGCAAGTCATTTTGTGACACGTGTCACTCTTTGACAGCAAATTATACGATTCCACGTGGTGCCACGTGGCACCTCATTTCTTCTCATCTGGCACTCAACTCCTCGGCCTCCCATTTTTTTTTAAAGAATATATTCACCGAAATGGGAGGCCGAGGAGTTCGAACCCCTGGCCCCCGCCTTACAAATCGAAAGATTCACTACTAGGCCACAGAACTATACGCGGATTTCAAGGGGCCGAATATTCTTTTAACTAATTGTTAGAGGCTAAAAATGAACAATAAACCCCTATGAGAATAATTTGATATCTTTAACAACTATGGCCCAAGATTATAAATAATGAGGGGCTTAAAATAAACTTTAAAAGATTATTAAAAGGATTTTGAAGATTATTATTAAGCACAAAATTATAAGGGCCCATAATTAAAATGGAAGAATTATTTCGAGAAGATTAATAAGGATATTTATGTTGTAAATAGGGGATTTATAAAGATTTATCTCTATAAATGGGGGAAAATGTCTAAGATTTTTACTTGTAAAGGGAGATATGTTTGATTTTGTAAATAATATGGTTAGTAACCATATTGGGAAAATTTCTTGTATAAAAAGGGGGAAGTTTAGGAGTTTGGTAGCCAGTTGGTGGAGAATGGTGAGATAAATTCCTTTGTGATAGTGATTTTTTCAACTTTGTGCAAGAGGCAGTGTGCTTGTTTGTACTTGAAGGAGGGAACTATTTATAACTTCATTATCAAGAAGACGTGAGGAGACTCTGTCAGAATTGAAGCTTTGTAATCCTGATTTTGGAGCATAATAGGATCAGTCACTCAGTTGTACAGGGACCTGGAGACAGTCGTTTGGTGAACTTCGTTATCAACTTTTTGTTCCTTGTCTTCTCTCTTCTATATCTCTATTATGTTCATCACTTTATTATTGCTTTGATTATTGAAGCATTTTAAATTGTGTAATTATGTTTTAAAGACCTTTAGTTTAATTGTTGAAATAAGTTATTATTCACATGCAACAGTCCTAGATCCTAACATCAGATCAAGTGGTATCAAAGCTTTGTTGTGACTAGTGTTTGTAGAGGTAAATGATAACACGATCTAGGAAATAGCAAGGTGAAGGCACGCTCGCAAAATACAATCCTGAGATCGGTAAACGAAGAACTTTGCCAAGGATGGAAGGATCAGAAGTTGGCAAAAGTTCAAAGCTTGATGAAAAGAGTTTTCAAAAAGCTTTTCTCAAAATGAATGGTATGGTGGAAGAACTCTACCAAGAAAGACAAGAACGGAAGAAGCGTGAAAAAGGAGATTCGTCGAAGCGAGAAAAGCATGAAGATCGGAAGGACAAAGGGAAAAGACTAGGAGGTGGTGATGAGCCTCTAGAAACTCAAAGCATTTTAAATTGTGTAATTATGTTTTAAAGACCTTTAGTTTAATTGTTGAAATAAGTTATTATTCACATGCAACAGTCCTAGATCCTAACATCAGATCAAGTGGTATCAAAGCTTTGTTGTGACTAGTGTTTGTAGAGGTAAATGATAACACGATCCAGGAAATAGCAAGGTGAAGGCACGCTCGCAAAATACAATCTTGAGATCAGTAAACGAAGAACTTTGCCAAGGATGGAAGGATCAGAAGTTGGAAAAAGTTCAAAGCTTGAAGAGTTTTCAAAAAGCTTTTCTCGAAATGAATGGTATGGTGGAAGAACTCTACCAAGAAAGACAAGAACGGAAGAAGCGTGAAAAAGGAGATTCGTCGAAGCGAGAAAAGCATGAAGATCGGAAGGACAAAGGGAAAAGACTAGGAGGTGGTGATGAGCCTCCAGAAACTCCTTCTTCTCCATCTTCTCCTTCTTCTTCTATTGATTCTATTTCTTCTGCTAATCCTTTCAAGGGTGCACATAAGCCTAAAATTAAATGGGATGTAAAATTTGATCTACCTAAGTATTGTGGGGAACTAAATGCTAAGAAATTAGATGATTGGTTTCATCAAGTCGAAGTGTACTGTAGAGTTCAAGGTCTCTTAGATGATGCTTCTAGGATCCAGTTAGCTACTCTTTGGTTGGGAGAAACAGCTCACCTAGTGGGAGAGTAGAACTCGGGCAAAAATTTCACAACATGGTAGAGTCAATGTAACTCAGGCAAAAAAATTTAATGCTCTTAAGAAGCAATTTCATCCCCTAGGCCATATGCAATAGTTAATGATGGACTGGAAAACATTTAGGCAAGGGAAAGGTCAAACCGTCCAAGAGTACACCCATGAATCAGGAAAATGACTATTGCATTAAATGTCCCATTATACACCTAGGACACTTTGCTTAAGTACATAAGTGGTCTTCACTCTTATCTAAGACATTCCATTTTGGTTTTGAATCCTAGTAATTTGGATGAAGTATGTGTACAAGCCACACACGTAGAGTCAAGAGGTAAGAGTACTTTATTTTGTAAATAATATGGTTAGTAACCATATTGGGAAAACTTCATGTATAAAAAGGGGGAAGTTTAGGAGTTTGGTAGCTAGTTGGTGGAGAATGGTGAGAGATGTTCCTTTGTGATAGTGATTTGTTCAACTCTGTGCAAGAGGCATTGTGCTTGTTTGTATTTAAAGGAGGGAACTATTTGTAACTTCATTATCAAGAAGACATGAGAAGACTTTGTCAGAATTGAAGCTTTGTAATCCTAATTTTGGAGCATAATAGGATCGATCACTTTGTTGGAGAGGGACCCGGAGACATATTCATTTGGTGAACTTCGTTATCAACTTTTTATTCCTTGTCTTCTCTCTTCTATCTCTCTATTTTGTTCATCACTTTATTATTGCTTTGATTATTTAAGCATTTTAAATTACGTAATTATGTTTTAAAGACCTTCATTTTAATCGTTGAAATAAGTTATTATTCATGTGCAACAATCCTAGATCCTAACATCAGATCAACTTGAAAACTTTCAACTTCAAATGTGTGTTCTAGAACTAGTTTAATGGTTGATAAATCCACCATCTTGAGTTGAAATGACACTCAAACCCATTTCTTTTGTACTTGTAAGTTGCTAGAAGTTGCAGAAATCACTTGAGCTCTTAAGAATATGATAAAAAGCTGATCAAATGATTGATTAAACTTTGTTTATACCCTCATTAACCTAACATGTGGACCCATTAATGCATGAGAAAGGTTGGTGGAAAGACTTAACTTTGTACATGCTTTTATGGGAATTCGATGGAGATGACATTAGTAATTTTAAACAAATGAAAACAGTCCCACTCAACTCTACAATTCTACAAAAATTTGGTTCTAAGACTTCCTTTTACACTTTCATCAATTTGTGAGAAAAGGATGTAGAAGTGGACTAGACTTTTCTATTATCATTCAATGACATAGTAGATGTCTATTACCACATCAAAACTCAACAAAACAACGTTTACAAAGAAATGAAAAATTTAGACCACTCATAAAATACAAGTTACAAGAAAGAAAAACACCTTGGCATGTTACAACAAGAACTAGTAGTCCCTGAAAGGCTACAAGTCCACAAAAATATTTGAAATTTGTAATTTCACTAAGGCATTTGAATAGGGCCTTTTGACAACCAACTCTAGGACAACCAAAACTTGCAATACCTTCTCCTAATGACCAAAAAGAAAAATAATTATAAATAACTAGACAAAACCTATTTTAAGTCAAAAGTAAAAAGAGGGATCCATATTTTGTCAAAATAAAAATAGGGTACATATGTGCAAGGCACAACAATCCTCATATCATGTACTTTTCCCCTTGCCCGCAATTTTTTTTGGCTCTCATATTTCTCCAATTGCTATGATTGGAAAGGAAGAATAATTTATTTATCAAATATCCTCGTGAGTGAAACAACAACTAAACTACATGAAGTGGTTTTCTCTCAAATATACACTACTTGTCATACCTAAATATGGTGCCCTCCCCCACAACTTTGCTACTAGATAATAGAGAGAAACAGTCTCTCATGTTCAATCTATGCTCCAACATTGGTGGGAGACTTATAACTTTCACCTATGTGGGAGAACATGTACATCTTTACATAGAAATAAAGCATTACTAATATGAATAAAACATAAAATGTTTTAAAGCAAAGTGTCTAAATGTAAAAAATCATTTTTTCCTAAGAATGGGTGGAAAAGAAACCGATGTGACCTTCTAAACCTCACTCATTGATGACCATATAAATCTTTGAAAAATATTAAAAAAAAATTGTATGACCATGCAACATGATAATTACACAAATAAATAATCACTACCCAAGATACATTCAAATATATACATAATGAAAATATACTCAAGGCTTTGGGTTAACTAGAAACTATAGTTTGCATAATTCTTTTTCTTCTTCAAAGACATGACAAGGAAATATCAGCATCTATATCATGTTCAACATTTATTACATGTAATTAGTTAAATTGCATCATCTATAACGTGTTGTCAAAATTAGGAGAGAAGCACAAGTATGAGTACAGTGTCTTACATCATTGCCTCTACACATAAAAAATCACACCTCCTTCCTCTTCACCATGTTCTCCTCACTATCATTAGAAGACATGGCAATATTGGTAGCTAAGAGGCCCTCGTCACTCAACTTTAAAATAGCATTGGCCTCTTCTTAGACCTTGTATTTCTATTGGAGGAAAAGCCTTCAAACCAAGCTTTGGTTCTTAAGGAGGAATTATATAGGTTGTTTAATATCTCTACATATCCTTAGGCCTTAGATTTCTATTTCCACTTCCAATGTGACCAAGTTCCCTTAATGGGATGGGAGGGCTTCCCATCCTTTTGTTGGTATATGGCGACTGATCATGCTATACTGTACACCCCAGCATGTTTCTTTGTTGGGGTCTAGGGTTGGGCTAGGCCCCGGGCAGGGGTTCGGGGGTGGTAGCCCCCAAGAAAAAATTTCCTCCTACTTTTTTGGGTCGTCATCGGAAAAAGGAAAAAAACCGACTTTGTAGAACCCTAATCTAGAAGCTTCTAAGCTTGTTAAAAAGGGGTTCAGATGGGGGTTATAGTATGATGATAAAAACGCGATTATTCGCAAGATTGTAATAGGTTTTTGCACTGGATAATAAAATTATTGGATGGCTACGGTTTGGTGGATGTAGCCCGGATTGGGTGAACCACATTAAATTCTCTGTGTTATAATTTATTATATGTGTGTTTTAGTTTATATGTTTATTAATTAAATCTGCATTTAATTGTTAGATATCTGCCTTTCTAACCTTAACACCTTTTTCAATGTTATAATGTTTGTTCAATCAATTTTGAGACCAAAATTGTCACCCCCCTCTTTGAAATGTATCTCACATGAGGGGAGAAAACAAGAATGCAAGGCTTTCTTTTGTCTAGATGGGGATGATCAATCTGTACTCACCAACAAGCTACATGATAATGTGAGATTAGTTATAATCTTAGGTTCCTAAACAATAAATTAAAAGATCTTAATCGATATTCAATGAAAACATTACTTATGGGATTGACATCTTCCATCTTGAGAAACATGTGAGGAGTAGTAATCTCCTCAAAGTGAATTGATATGTCCTCGTCCCATAAAGAAGGCCAGTCACACATGTACGCAAATTAATGCATGAATGTCACATCATGTAGTGAGCGAAGAATTAATTAAATAAAATGCAATGTAAACAAACATTTCCCCAATAAGGTATACCTCTACAAAAATGTCATAATGTGGTGAAAATGAGTTAGAGATTGGAAATGGACTCATCTCCAACAACATGCATTGCATTACCACTCCCTAAGGCACCCAAACTTCTACTTAGCTACAAAATAGAGGAAAGTACATGACTACTTTAGATATTAAAAATATATTCAAATCTCAAAGAGATATTTGTTTCTTCGATTTTGTAAAGCATTGAGTATGCCAAATCTTATCAACTTCAATGTAGGACACAATCTACATACATTGAATGCATTATGGATTGTCTAGAAGGATCATCATTAGTAGTTATCATTTTGTTGTTGCCCTCCACATTAGTATTAAGGGAGATTTGAGTGCCATTTAGCTCCATATTTTGTAATAAAATACAAACTTTATTCAATGAATTGTCTATATTTGTAATAAAATATTAATTTACAAGAGAAAATCAAGTTAATGTAAATAATATAATTCATGCAATGTTCTCAAATATTTCATCAAGGAAAGAGTGATTGTCATTCTTGTCATCCATCTTCCATATATTTTAACAAATATCCCTAAAATGCAAAGACAAATGTATCAAAATTAAAACCATTGACATGCCCATAAACTAGTCAACTCATTGTCTTCTAGTAACATAACCAAAGTCAATGACAATGGCAATCTCATTATGGAAGTTACTAGTAGGGAGAATACAAGCTTAATTACACAATTCAAACATATATAGTAAGAATGTGAAAAGGAAAAAGAGTTAGACAGGATTATAAAAATCTTATTTTGTGATTTTATGAGTAATACAATAGAGTTGGAGAGGATTATACAAATCTCATTTTGTGATTCTATGAGTAATACAACTCTTCTATGACATACTAGGAAACTTTGAGATCTACACAATTTTAGTCCAAGACATTCAAATAAGAAAACAACAATAAATGAAAATTCTTGTCAACAAAAAATAGTCTAATAGAGTTTTGGCATGTCATTCTCCCTCCAATGTGTACAAATGAGATTAAGTCCTTGTAGAATATTGTTAAAAATAAATTATCCAAAGTGTATAAGTATTCCAAACACTAAGAACGATGTGGAACCTTAGTTATCTCGCAAAAAGACCTATCATTTAGAATTGAACCTAATGTATATAAATTTTCAATGAGAGTGCTCATTATGGAAGTTGCTTCATTGCATGCTACATAGTTACAAACTACCAAAAAAAATGATTGAAAGAGAAGCAATTCAGTGGTTAACATTTATGATAGGAAAGTGAAGTGCATATGGTTTTGTGTCAAAAGAAATAAACTATTTATATTAAATTTATTTTTATCAATATTGTTAGAATCCAAGATCAGACATGCAAACCAGAAAATACCTTCCACAAGAGAAAAATAGGAGCAAGAGCAATTTGCATGAAGATGTGCAAATGAATAATATTCAAGAATTGAGAAATTACAAGAGATGAATTGCTTTATAAAAGCAATGTATGCATAACCCTAAAAGGAAACCCTAATGTGCACACTTAATAATTAATAATGTGCCTAAGCTTAGTTTAAGTAAAACTAAAGTGATAAGTGACTTAATTAATTAATCAATATGATTAAATTAATTAAGTGAAATAACTTATTACTCTAACAAATATTAGTATTATAAACTCTATGAAAATATCTAAACAATGAATTGATTTGGTTTCCTATTTATAAACTAACTCATTTATTATCACCATTACAATTGTTTTAACACCTCAAGCTACATTTAAATTTACCATGTTTTATCTTGTTGATAGAGTTGAAATAGCAAAGATACAAATGTTTTTATGTAAGCTCAAAGAAAAGAAAAAGGAATAAGAAAATAAACTAGAAACTAAGATAAATTTTTAGTTTCCCTAAACATTTATGAACCATAACATCGTGCTAGCAATTTATGAAGCCTTTTTTGGTTTGGATAATTGTGTTATGGATTTGGTATAACATTGCGATTCATCATCAAAATGAACAAGTGTACAATAGAAAGGAAGAAAACTATGTCAATTAATGTGCTATTAGCTACTAAATCAAATTAGAGGAGATATTTTTTTTAATTTCTACTTTGATAATAAAAGAGTTATTTTTGTATTTCTACTCTGATAATAAATAATCTTTTGAAGGAAAATGATTAGCATCTTATTAATGATGGGTCAATTATCTATATTCAAAGTGAAGAGTTTAATTGATTGTCGTGGGGGTGAAAATGATGGACAAATCATTAGAATGAGAAATACATATAGATCATGGAGCATGATCCCAAGCATGATGCAAACAAAAAAAATACACAAGATTTTTCTCACTAAGCATTCATTTACATGCAGATGCAAAGGAGAGCGATTCGTTTGTCGATAGTTCCCAAGCAATAATTCAAGTGATATCGTGTGGCATGTATGTTTACACATTGCGAAATCTAGTCTGGAAGCTTATGCACAAAAGTCAGCTTGAAAATTGTAAGTTATGTTAGTGCAATGGCTTTTTTATGCCAAAATTTGAGTGCTCAAACAAGGTATTAGCTACACATAGGACCTCAACTGACTATTATTTCTTTCCAACACCTAAGCATTTATTATTGTGTTTGTGATCCATTACTTCTTTCCAACCCCTGGGAGCCCAACAATAAAGAGGAAAATGAAACAACTTAGAGATTAAATTTTACCACGATGATTTACACTCTTTTAACAGATCCTGATCTGGTCAAGAATGTCAAAAGTTTATCATCATCATCTATCTAGGGGAGAGGACCCAGTAGTTGTGCACCCTAACTTCGCGATTTTAATTATCCTATTTGGAAATTTCAAATCACTCCCAATTTTTTACAGCAGCTTACTTGGCAAGTCCCCTGCTTATAACTAAGGTTTCAGGGCCACATCATCAAATATGATGCCACATCAGCATGCTTTTTGTCAAGGTGTCCAAAAAGGCCCCAAAAAAAGTGAGACCAATACTTGTGCATTCACAGCATGTTTTATTGAGCGCTGATGTGGAATCACATGATTGGTTGCTTTTTAGATCAAAGGAATACATTTTGTTTAATTATGGGTAGTCATCATCAACACTAACAACTTTAAAGTCACAACTATTGGTCCAATAGTTATAAAAATATTGGACATTATATAAACAACTACTATCACAACTATTGAAACATGCTCAGGTACTGGGTCCTCTCCCCTATATACGAAACAGCCTGCATATTTGTCTCCACCAAGGTATATACATGCAGCCTGCTGCACAAGGTAAATTGACCACACCTACTTACAAATATTCTATTAAGATGGAGAGGCTTTGCAAAGTATCGTTCAACATTCCAAAATGAGTGGTTCCTGAAAACCTGCTGATGTAAAATCATACATCCTCGCATCAAGGTGGAAAACACGTGAAGGAAAATAGGATTTGAAGTTCAACAGTGATCTGCTACCAAACTTTCTAATTACAGGGTGAAAGTTGTTTAAACATAACCACGCTTCAGTTTAACACAAATGTAAAATCACACATCCATGCATTAAGGTGGAAAACACTTCAAGTAAAATAGGATTGGAAGTTCACAGTGATGCTATCAAACTTTCTAATCAGAAAGTGAAAGTCGTTTTCAACATAAACACACTTCGGAAGAACACAAATTTAAAATCACATATCCATGCATTAAGGTGGAAAACATGCAAGGAAAACAGGATTCAGAGTTCCCGCAACATGCTGCCAAACTTTCTAATCACAGGGTGAAAGTTGTTAATAGTAATCCACATATTTTCTGCTGCTAAATTACATCAATGCATTGTTAATAGTAAAACCCCAGACATCCAAGATAATAAACAAGGATAACAGAGAGGAAGAACATTGTCCTGGTCTGTTGTGCGTAGGAGGAAGAAGGGACTCCCCAAATCTGTCGCTACTACGTAGCCTAGGGTGAAGGGAGTCAGATTAGTCCCCTTAGGTTCTGGGGTTGTCTAATCCTCATCTGTTGTTCAACACTTGTCTGTCAGCTGTTTCTATGTGTGGTCTGTTTCTGTTCTATCGGCCCCTTGTAGCTCCTGTTTTTTCCTAGTTCATTCCTGGTTTGAACTAGCTTCTTTTTTGCCCTGAGGGCTTTCCGTGTAAAGGGTACAGCAGCCTGTAAATGCTGCCAATCAAAAACATTGTATTTGAAAAGCTTACCAGCAAAAAGTACAAATCTCAAATAAGTTCTAATTGAGCATAATGTCACTAAACACTAAGTTAGAAACCACCTCTAAAGTTCCTTCACATCAGCAAATAAGAAATTATTTTGCAGTCTAGACTTCAAACCTATTCATTATAAACCAACAAAATTATTGCACGAAACATTAGTTGATACATCTTAGTTCTCACACAACAGAAACCAAAATTCAGCTAAGAAAAGAACAATGCACCTGAGGCAAAACAATAGTTTAGCCATAGCAGAGTAGATTATATGTTAAAAACAAATCTCTCAAAAAATCACATTCATTATCCAAGCAACACGGGCCAACCATGAAATTAGTTGATAACATGAATTGTACCAAATGATATCATGATATGACATTTCAAATTTGTTTTGCAGTTGCCAAAAGTCTATAACTCTTAGCTATAGATACATGGTATAAACATTTCAGAGAATCCTCTCTATACGACAAAGGAAATGAAGACCAGGCCAATGTAAAGAATTATATGTTTATACATTCTTTCAACCTTTGAAATTGCAGGAGTAGCACCAAATAACAAATAACATGAGTAGATCACAGATCAACATTAAATTTAAGGTAGTAGATATTTGCACAGATAGTATCTGTGACACTGCTAGCATATTTTACATAATTGGCAGCAAACCTTATTCACAAACACTTGCAAATGGAAGGCAATGCCCTGCCATTCTTTCATCACTGAACATAAATTCCTGATTGTGCAACAGAGAGCTAAAACAATACAACATAATGGCCAGGTATACCATTTTATTTACCCTAGCATCATTAGAATCAACACAGTTCTAGTCTTTAGATATTCAGCTAACGAGAGGATGCAGAATCTGTGGCGGGATTAAGAGGAACCTGCTGGCCACAATCAACATTTAAACCAGAATGCTCTCGCCCAACACCCATCAAATCAAGGAATTGCATGAAATGCGAAACTCTTCTGTCCATTTTCTCAACTTCCCCTCTCCCACATTCCAAACCCCCATCTAGAACATTGATGGTCATTCCAAAACCAGGAAGCCTGAAATTTGCAGTGTCATTTTTGGTAGGAACCCAGTTACCAACCATCACATCATGAGCAGAAGGCTGTTTTGGCTTGGTAGGGGTCATCCACTGCCATATTGCAGCTTGAAATGCAATTGTGGCATTCTGTGCCAAATATTCTGGGTGATTAAGTAAATCAACTTTAATTCCTTCACCAATCCGTCCATAGTTATAGTTCCTGCATCAAAAAAGAAAACAGAGGAGATGAAATCTTAATGTTCTAAGACCATTCACAGAAAACAAATCATGTTCTCAAGGATTAAAAATTGTTAACATTAACTGTATTTCACCATCAAGGTAAATACCATGTGAAATACAAACACGTGAAGAATGCATATTAATCACTTCAGAGTCCACTGTTTACAAGTCAAATTAGACAATTGTCCCTGATGTGACTGTGGAAATGGAATCATATATCATTGCCAGATTAAAAAATTGGCACAACCTTTATATTTCTGAATGTTAGCGGAACAATTTCAAACAACATACTTAGCCTACCAGTAAACAGGCAGAGCACCACGTCCATGGTAACTCGTTCCAGGAGAACATGGGTAAAGGTAGTTCTCGTCACAGTAGAATTGATCCGGGCTCATTTCTTCTTTATAGCATAAGCCCCAAGCCAATGGGCCACCAGTAGCAACACCATAGCCACCTGTATATCAAGTCAAATAAATCCCTTTCAGTATGACATTCCTTGGTTCCCAAGATTTACTAGGTTTCACTTTCCAACATTATCTTCCACAACTTCAAAATAGTAAAATCAAGATAGACTATGTTCTTGTTAGCGTGAGGAGGAAGAGTGAGGAAAGCACATTCTTCAATATTTTCTATATTGTTTTACATTCCAGAGTGGCAAGAGCTGTCTGTGGATATTAGACTGTTTAATTCCTAACCTTTGGGAAATAACCTGACCTCTGACATTCTCTGATGCTATTTTACAGGTTCACAATGATAACATCAGCATTAGAGATCTCTTTATCATGTTCTTAAAGAAAGCTAAAGAGAATAAAAGCTGAGCAATTTGATATCCATTTCTAGGAGAAAAAAACATTCTAACTAGCACCAGAAAATTCAACAGAACAGACCATCTGAATTTGTTGCCAAGAGAACCATTTGATTGTTTCACTTTCCTATGCCTTTGGCAATCACAAATCCAAAGAAGTGATGTTTAAATAAATCAGAAATAACACAAAGAGGTGATCCTGCTGAGCAGATATACCCAACACTCCAAAAACAACTGAGAAAAGAATATAAGCTTCATGTTCACGTTGCTGTTTCAAAGATTTAGCAACACAATAGACATGAAGAGCATTTATCTATATATGATCAAGTAAAACAAAAGCATTCAATAAAGAAAGATCTATACAGTTTATATCACCTGCTGGGTTTGCTTGGTAAAAATGTAGCCTAGACATATCACAAATGTCTTCACTTTAAGAGTATCAAAAAAGAGTACTAATAATTGAAATATGTCACGCACAGAGATAGATCTGATGTGAATGGTGCCTAAGCTGCTTACAACAGTGACATAAATGGCATATAGCTGCATAAATCTTCTATTAATTATTCGATCTGGATACATTCTACAATGAATGGCACTTTCTCTCTAAATTATACAAAGAAACTAAGCATGAATGTAAGTGACCAAATTGGCAAATTGAATTCAGCCATTATAATAATATGAATTCCAACAATGTATCTCACAAAAGACCCTAAACTACACAAAAACAACTATTCTCATGCACATTCATCTGAAGACTGCACCAGAGCAGGTCTCACAAACATCAACCATCAAACCCTGTTAATACTCAGTTTCAAGCATTTCATATGAAGACTGAACCAATGGATATCTTGTAACAGATCATCCCATTACGAGAAGCAAAATGACTGCTATAGAGGAAATAATTGAGAATATAAATACAGCCCCACCTGAATTGTATTATTTCCAAGATCTAGAGACGGAAGCATCACAATGTAACAAAAGAAATTGACATGAATAAAAGTAACAAATGGCATTTGGGTACCATCATAACATAGATTCAAACCCTGTGCATATTAAAATGGCAACATGAGTTGATATTGCATAAAATACCACATCTAAAGTACTGGTTGATTTTAACCAGAGAGATATATCTCAGTCATAACATCTAAGCCACATAAGAGATGCTGCCAATTCCCTCCCAGTCATAGTATCTACAATACAGAAGAGACACCTATTGGTTGTGGCATCTAGGCCATGCAAGACCTAGATCTACCTCTAACTCCTTAACATGTACGCACAGAAGAGATCCCTCTCGGTGACGGCATCTAAGCTGCAGAGGAGATAGCACTAAGTCGTGGAATCTGCTCCACATAAGAGATGCCTCTCCCTCTAAGCATCTATGCTAAAGAAAACAACTCTTGATGATGGAATTTAAGCCAAAGAAGGGATGCCTCTTGGACCTGCCATCTAAGCCACAATAGATACCTCTCAGTCTATGCACCTTAGTCTAAGCATCTCAGCCACATAAGTATTACCTCTTGTTTGTGGCAACTAGGCCATAGAAGAGATACGTCTCCATTAAGGATCCCAAACCACAGAGGAGATGCCACTAACTGCCTCTTGTTAGCGGCATCTATGCCGCAGACAAGATGCCTCTTGCTCATGGCATCTACGCCACAGAAGACATACCTATCCATCATGGCATACCAGCTGCAAACTCTCTATAGTGATATCTAAGCTGCAAAAAACGATTCCACTTGGATGTGGCATCTAGGCATAAACATTTCCTCTCAAGGAGAATTTACATAACAAAGGAATTTTTTAGAAACATGAATTATACAAAACAGGGAAATTGCAATTTTAAAAAGCATTCATTGAAACAGAGTGTGTTCAAAAAACAGAACGAAACATATTCACACCCTAGATTCAACCAAACTAGTTAAGAAACCAATGCAGATCTCACAAACAAACCACTCTATCGCAATGTGGAATATTATCAAACCCGTGGAAACCTAGGGTTTCAATCCAATTTCAAAACCAAAAACAAACAATTTATTACCTGGCAACAACAACAACAAAAAGTTAACCTAGGGCTTCCAGATCTTACATGTAGTTTCAGCTGCAATGTTGCCGAAAAAAGCAGCAAGCTCCCTCTGCTGAGACAACATTCCTCCAGTGGTACCAAAACCTATCCCCTCGTACAATGCAGCCGCGTTAATGAAGGACTGGTAATCCCAGAACCCTACAGCATGAGCAACAGGCGAATTTCTCTTCGGAAACAATGCCTCAAACTGATCCACGGTAAACACCTCAGTTATAGTCTTATTGCAGCAAAATTCTCCCTTGCACTCCCACCCCCTGTTACAGATCTTTGCCTTCTTTGCCTGAAATAAAATGAACAGAAAAAGAAAAAAGAAATAAAAATTGACGCTTCGCAGATCTACTAATGAAGCCCACAAAAAATGCAGACAGATTTAAGGGTTCTGTTCTCAAACCAACTTAAAACTGGAGATTTTGGACGGCCGTAAATCGAACTGGCGACCTGTGGAATTCTAAAACGCTGGCATAATATAAAATTAACTACTTAGACTGC
>VDFB02147801.1:0-10450 GCA_007258455.2 Sequoia sempervirens | reverse complement strand
CATGGAGAGGTTTGAAGATGTCTAAATCAACTAAAATACAAGCCACCATAGTGTGCCCTAGATCCTGAGTCATAGAGTCCACCTTTAGAAAGCATCCAATGGTGTTGCTAATAGCTTCATAACAAGAATCCTCCCAAAATTAGAGAGGGAGATTCGACAGACAGACCCAAATTGGTCTGGTATTCAGTAGCTCAGTAAGAGGATTGAAAGTGTGAGACCAAGGCTTGATGGACAACAAATGAATCCCCCACATCCATCCCTTGTCCAACACACAATCTCGCATTGCAGAGGAGGCAAAGGTAGCAAAGAAGAAGCCCATATCACTGGGATAGAGTTCAATCTTCCCAAAGACAATAGGTTTCCAAGAAACGAAAACCCAATCATGGAGATTGAGAAGGGAGGGACACAAGCCATTGAACCTACAAACCACACCCTTTTTTAAATAGAAATCCTCATTTTCAGTAAATTCAGGTCTACAAAATACAATAAGGGAAGCATAATCATAGGGAAAAGGTCTAACCCTAGCCGTACCATGCATAGATCAAGCATAATCATTTGAAACTACCTTAGAAAAGGACATTCGATGACCACCAGTAGGGAGACCAATAGAATCAAGAGCAGAAGACAAGACCATAGAGAGAAAAGGAGCAGAGGGATCTCCATTCACCCATAAAGTAACATCATTCACCTGCAATGTAGCAGGGGGAGCCCCAACCACCAGAGGAGAAGAGCCCCCGTAGGCCACCTGAACAACCCCAGAAGATTGCAGCAAAGCCCCACCCACACCCTACACATTGTCATTCAAAATTGATTCTTCATGTTGGACTTTGGACATCCTCAGGCCCAGCTCCAATGTTTGTCATTCTCTCTTTTAAATGGTTGCTATTTATAAAAACATGTTAATATATAATGTTTTTAAAAATATTTTTAAACTTTTAAATTCATTAATTTTATTTTATAATATAGTAAATATATTTAAATTTATAATGTTGTTTATTATCTAGACATAAAATCACAAATGAGATAGTTTCTTTTGTTTTTTCTAAAGTCTACATTGTTCTCCTTTGAATGCATCTTCTATGAACAAGTTGAGGAGAGTAGCTATGGGCTCACCTCTTCCCTAATTATGGTGGTCAATCTTTAAAAGGATCGCCTTAAAGGCTTTTCAAACCTTAATTCCTTTCATCTCAAGCCAAAATGGTTAAAACACTATGTCGAGTCAACACCAAAATTTATTGGCCCCATGATTTTTCTAAGTTAGATGAATTCCATTTATATCTAAGTAATATTTCTCAAATCATTTCCTTTACTAAAGAGCTCAAATTCAACAATCAAATTCCCTTCCCTGACATCCTTCTCTTGAGAAATGCCAATGGCTGCCTTGCCCACCATGTCTTTTGCAAATTTACTCATATATAATTTTATCTCCACTCCTCTTATCACCACCCTTCCCAATAAATTGCTATCCTTAAAATTCTAGTCACTAGAGAATTTCATATTTGTGATAAGGACTACCAAGAACTCAAGCTAGTTCATCTTTCTAAGGTGTTCAAGCTAAATAGTTTCAATAGTAAACTCATTTTTAGATATTTTAACCAAGTTAGGTCTTGTTGTGCTAACAATCCTTTAGTTTGGCTTCCTTTAAACCCCCGCCCTGTCTTTGCTTCTCTTCCTTTTGTAAGGTATTTTAAAAATTATTAAAAACAAGGGCATTAGATGCAGTTTTAAACTTATCTCAACTTTCAAAACCTTGACCCCCTTTCTTAAAGACCCCTTAGATATTTTGATGTGCTTTGGGGTCTATAATATATTATGTTGTTTTGGGTCTCCCTATATAGGTGAAATAGATCACTCATTTAATGTAATATTTAAGAAACATTGTGTACATATTAGGCATGAGCACATTCACAACTCCACCCTTGAGAGGATTCCACCTCCACCAAGCACCACATTTTCTTGGAAAAACCTCCTAATCCTAAACAAAGAAGATAATATCTTCAAAAGAAAACTTATAGAGGCTATCAAGATTACTAACCATCCATCTAATCTTTATAAAAATGGAGGTTGTACAGATGTGCTATCCTACTTAATTTCTAAGTTCAATATTTTTTTTGTCTTTCAATTTGAGTATTCTTTTGGTTACCTTTTGTTTTTTATTTGAATTTTAGTTTTTTTCTAATTCTTATTTCTTCCTCAGTCCAATTTTCACTCTCTATTCTTTATAACTCTTACATTAATTTAATTTAATTTAATTTAATTATTATTATTATTATTTCATATTGGCCTCTTTTTCTTTTTTGGTTTGTTCTATATAAATTAATTTACAATTTTTTATTATTTATTTATATTTAATTTTTCAATTTTCTTTCATGTATCGTTTGTTTCTATTTTTCCTACTTTTTGTTTCTTTTCGTTGTTCTGTCAGCTCTCCCCTCTCTCTTTCTTTGTTCCCTATATATACTTATCGACTTCTTTAATTTTCTAATCATTTGCTCTCTTCTTGAGCTCTATATTTCCTAATTGTAGATTACATAGCATGATCCAAACTGTTGAAAAAATAAATAATTGTATACAATTTATGTAGAAAATTTTCAATTAAAAAAAATGTTTAAACTTAAAACTAATATTATATATATATATATATATATATATATATATATATGATTTTACTAAAAAATTTGTAATTATAATAAATATATACATTTATGATGATTAAATTTAGAATGTAAGATTATTTATATTATTTTCTAAATTTATCAATTTAGTATCTTGTTTTAATTGCAATAATAAATTAATATATTTGTTTTATATGAAAATTTTTAAGTTAATTATTTTTTTCATTTTATTTTTCATATTGTTTATTTCTTCTTTGCAATTATTATGGATGATTATATTATAAGTGTTATAATATCTTATTCCATCAATTAATTCATTGTACATGAACTATCAAATTTTTAAAATGATGTGATAAGATATAAATTTGTAGAAAGCTATCTTCATATAATAAAAATTATCATCATCCATACATATAATCCATAAAACATATTGTTTATTATGAGAGAGAATCCAACAAGAAACGTAGATGTTTCCTACAATCCATATAATAATAAAATATATAAAAAAATATTATATAATCAAATTAAATATATATATCCATTCCATGTATTAAAGAGAATAGTTCAAAATTATATAATATATTTTTACTAACATTTAATAAAAAATATTATTTTAATTTGAAAGATAAACCATTTTAAATTTATAAATAAGAAGAATCAATAGAAAAATTGCAGTAACATATATATATTTATTTTATTTTGGATGAATAAGGGTCTCAATTATTATTTATCACAAGTACTCAAGAGGCAAGCCAATTCCTCGAGGAAGAGGGAGATGGAGATGGAAGAACTATGGTCAAGGTAATAAGGGGATGTCCTAGTGGGATCGATAAGCTCTTGTGTAAGTGTACACCCCATGTGAATCTTGTTTCCTTTGCAATTAAATCTGTAATAGAACATTAGAACAAATCATAACTTTAAAATATAATGTTGGTCAAGAGAACATTTAACATTATATTTATTTTATTAATAGTCTATGTTATTATGAAATTATATTTCTTCCAAAAATATAATTATGTTTTAAATAATTCTAGCAGCTCGTCTACTTCCTTATTTGATTCCACCTGAGGGCAGACAAACAGAAGAGACCATTCCAATAATTCTGGCAGGTCTAGGACTTCATTCTCCCACCTGCACTTCACCTCACGACACTTGACTAGGCAGACTTCTGGAAAGCAGTTAGATTAATTTTGAGCGTACAAAGCGTAGAAGTTATTACCAATGACAAGTGCCAAATTATACGAGTGCAATTTGTTTTAATGTCACAAGTACTGACTTTATGTGGGCCTGCTAGAATTAAGTATATTCTCAAAATGAGCTTTGTTTTAGTAGTGGGTTTGTAATGTTAGTAAAGCATGTCTTTTCCATGTATATTCGATCTAATAAAATTGCTACATTATATTATAATATTGTTTTAATTTTAGATGTATATTTCAAAAATGAGGCTTTTTTAAATATTTGATTAGTAATGTTAATGAATTTGATTTTTAATGTGTATTTGATCTAAATAAAACCTTTACATCATGTATTATATTAAGTTTAGATAAGTGATGTGAACAAAGTTGATATGTTGTAAACATATAGTATGATAATATTTGTTCTTTTTATAAAGGAATTTTATTAGAAATTTATTAATTGAATAAGTTATCATCACATCAATAATTATATGCTTGCAAAATTTGAGTGGCACACTTGACAACGTTATTTTCACTATCTAATCTTACTTCATAAATTTTGTACAAAAATTATCAACAATAATTCAAGTTGTCTATGATTAATTATTCTCATTTATTATACATGTATATTATTATCTAATATTTGTTCATTACTTATGTACAAAATGGCTTGCAATAATTCAAGTTGTCCAATATTAGTGATGCATAATTCTTATAGGAGTATGCTTCTTATACAATCCAATAGTGTTTGACCTAAACTTAAAATGTATTTTTAACTATTAAACAAATAAAAAAGTTATGTACATACAAAAAATTATGTGTAAAATTTTATCCCTTCTAGTGTTTTGTAATCTAAGATTTGACTTCATATGTATTGGCAAGATGGAACAATGATATAACCTTGAAAATTGTCACTCTATGTTTTGGGAGATAGAACCACCAATTTCCTTCAAGTTTCATTAAAGGAAACCCCAGAGGTCTTAATCTAGGGATGAAATTAGGAAAAGAGATCTACAATAGGGTTTCCAAGGGGTGTGATTAAAGACTAAAGGGGGTTCACCACTAAGCTAATGCTTAGAAATAATGAGATGAAAGCAATGTACCAATCTAGCTATGAAACCTAGAGAATTAAGAACCTAAAATTAGGCTGATAAAAGAGAATGAAACAAAAAGGTACCTAGAAGAAAGATGTGATCAACAAAAGCTTCGAAACCCTAAAATTCTAACTTTTAATGCTCATTGGGACTCATACACTAGACTAGGTGATTTAGTCCTAGAATAGGTTTCTGTGCAGAAACTAGAATTTCACAGTGACTGATTTGAATCTTCTGAAAACTGGTAAAAGTGCTATACTGGGACTCATACGCCCAAGGTGGTGATTTAGTCCCACTATTAGGGTTTGGTTGAAACTTTAGTACCCTCTAGCGATCTACTCTAGCTTCTCTCCTATCAAATCTCAGGGTTTGAAAGCTTAAATTTTGGCCTATAAATGGTTTTTTGTGAAGATGACTTGCAATAATTCAAGTTGTCAAAGACTAGTGATGCATAATTATTATAGGAGTGTGCTACTTATACAATCCAATTGCCTTTGACCTAAACTTCAAATGTACAAAAATAAACAAGTTATGTATACAACAAAATATATGTGGAATTTTATCCCCACTAATATTTTGTAATCTAGGATTTTACTTCATATGTATTGGCAAGATGGAACAATGAAAAAACCTCTAGAGATGTTTGTTATTTTGGTTCTCTTAGAATTTAACACGATGAGCTTGCATGTGATCTTATAATAAGATTGATATGAATGAAATTCTAATTTGTTGTTTTCAATTTAGGTATGGTAAAGAATTACATGTAAGGACTAGTGCCTTGATCTTAATTGAGAAGAAGTGTTGAGTATAAAATTAGAAAAAGAAATGCATATGAAATTTAAATATTCATCAACAAACTAAAACTAAGAATAAAAAGGACTAGGTCTTGTATTCACATACATGTAAGGTCAATTGTAAACATATGCCGAATGCATTACCTAATTGATATGGGATCAAATACTTAACATATTTGAAATATTCATAAAATTAAAAAATATGTTCTAAATTATAATACAAAGAATCCTTAAGAAAGATGTACCAAAGATTTTACTATTTCTACTCAAATCAACTAAGCATGCATAATACACAAACTAGTAGTTGTAACTAGAGAAATGTAGTAAGTGTCTAAACATTTGAATGAAATTAATGGACGCATTATTATTAGAGATATTTGTACAGTAAAAACACCTTCGTAAAAGGATTAAAATTTGCATGTGTTTGATGGAATTGAAAAATTAATTTGCAAGACTTAACACCCTAGAATTCAAATAGAACAAGGGATTCCTTTTGTAATTGTTATAACATTTATGTAAAGTCCCATTTCTAATTAATTCCTAATTCCATAGTCTCCTAGGTCAAAATTTACATATATGAATTCTCCCTCTTCATCCCTCATTTTCCTATCAAGTTTAAAAGTTACTAAGGTTTGAGAAGTTTCTAAGTGTGAAGATATGTTCAAATTTTTAAGTGTGTAGGTATGTTCAAATTTCTATGTGTGTGCAAGTTGTCAGACTTTCAAAGTTTCCCTTATTATTATGCATTTTCAAACTCTTCATTTTCCTTTCTTAATACTAGAATATCAAACTTCTCCATTTGGGCATATCTTTAATCTATTCACCACTTTCATTCCCCACTCCATTGATATTTTGAAGTTCTCTATTTCAACATGTCTTTTTCCAAAACCTTGACTCCCCAACCTTATACTAAGTTACCTATTAGAGTTAGAGTCTCAACCTTATTCTTACATAAATAACTTTCCTATGGTTCTCTTAAACTCCAATTCCCAACACTTTACACTATGTTATTCTATTGGGATTTCTAGTTTCTATATTTTCTATTTTTGGTACCTAGTATGCCTTACCCAAAACCCCCAATCTGTGAAGCTCCAAATTTTTGTAAAATTCACACCCATGTAGCTCCCTAGATGATCCAAATCACCATTAATGATTTGATATGCCCCTAAAACTACTCAACATGATCCTCCCACATTTTTTTTTAATAATTTTAAGGGCACATATTTTCATGTATCTGTAGCATTTAAGGATGAAAACAACCTTGATTTCATTAATGTGATGGTTTCATCCCATCTCTAGATGCGTTCCTCAATAATGTGTTACTATTTTAGCATCCCACAACATCGTTCACAATTGGGAGATGTCTTGATTTTTTCTTGAAATCACATATTTTAGAAAAATTAATGATTTAATCCTTGAGGGGTTCTATCTAAAGAGTTTTAATTGAAGAGGTTTAGGTAAGACCCCCTTAGATCAAACCCCCTGGATAGAACCCGGCTAGTTTTAAACCATACCTATAACAGAGTCTCCTTTACACCTATCAAAATGTTGATAAAAAACCACTTTTGATTTACCTTTTGGGGGACTCTGGGCAATTCATTGCAAATTTACTTTTGTAAGTATGTAGTCCTTATTATAAGCTTCTTGAAAAGTATAATTTTTTAAATAAATTTAATTTGATTATTATATTTATTTTTTATTTCTTGTGAATGTAGGTTTTTCATCCAAAATCAAGCTCTCTATTCTTCAGATGTGGAAAAATAGCAGATTATCAATTTTTTTTGTGTTATCATACCAGATATTGAAGTCCTTGATCTTAACAAAAATAATTGAATTTTTGATACATACATAAAAATTCTATGTTGTATACAACCGCCTATGTCTAAATTGTAATTGGTTTGACTTCAAAACTTGATTAAGTGGGAAAAATATTCAATAAAAACATCATGAAACCAAATGAAAGCACTAGATATCTAATTAAAACTAAATTGAAAAAAATAGAATTTATCCTGTCATGGAAAAAAAGGTTGTATATATGAGCATCACTCCTTAAAAATGGTGTTTACTTAAAAGCTAGTTTTCTCAAGGAGATGAAAAGAAAACCATCATTCAAATTTTTGAAAAAAAATTTAGAATCTGTAATAAAAGTTCACAAATCACTAGTTTGCATCATCCTCAAATTCCTCATGGTTTAGCCACTATAGGTGCCTGAAAGTGAAGATTTAGTTAGAAAAAATAAGTTCAGTGTCCATTTTGGCCAAAAATTATAAACTAGTATTGTGGGATCACCCTTTTTTGGGATATTCAATATCAATTATGTAGTTCATTAATATTGTGAGTTAATGTGTTCATTATTATATTATCAATTTTACACATAAAAACTCTTACTAAAACTATTTTGAGCACTTATATTCAAGAAATCAAATTAGAGGACAACCCTTGGGTTTGTTGGAGATCAAAAGATGAAAACCTTTGGCTTCAAGAGCTTGAGGATGAAACCCCTTTGGCCCTATAGGACAATCTCATTCAAAGGTTATTAATGAGCTTTAGAGCTGTAGATTCAACTATCTCAAGTATGTATAATTTGTAGATTACTACAAATTTAAGTAGGTAGATTTAGTATTTGTTGGTATTATTAGAATTAGTAGATCAATGGAGATGGAAAACAAGCACAATGAAAAATATGCAATATTGTATTTAGATGACCCAAGTTAAAAAGAATACAAAGCCTTGTATATATAGGCAAGGAATATGATTGACAAGTGTCCTATAGGTGTCAACCTTAGGATCACTTGGAGTGTGCAAACCAACAACCCCTATGACCAAGTAATCAACCTTGATGCCAAGTGTTGAGTGACTTTTGAGGTGACATGAAAATTCTTCCAACCTCAAAAGGTATGTGCATGAGGTTTACCAAATAACTTGGTAACCTCAAGAGGCTTAAAGGTTGCACATCAAGTTAGACAAGATGTTGTCTAACCTCATCGACCTAATTACACTTAAGTATAGTGAATAGATTAATCATTCACACTAATAGATATTGTAACTATTATTATTCCTATTGTTACAAAATATTTTGATGCACTTCAAACTTCATTAATATCAATAAAATTTCTAGAAACTATCTTTCTTTCTTAGCTCTATTTGTTAACATTGTTTAGAGGAGACTCATTGTGATTTTTGTGGAAGGACTATCAAAAAGTATCAAATATTTGGTAAAATATTTTAGTACTTCATATTTACAATGGGGTATCAAAAAGGCTTTAGATTTGGAAGTTAAAATAACAAAATCTATGTGTTTTTCAAAGGTACCATTTTGAATCAAATCAAAGGAAGTATTGTGCATAAGAAGGGATATCATTCACACTTAGACTACACATATACATATTAAAAATAGATTAGACATGAGGAAAATAAGAATGATATTAGGTGAAAGAAGTTTTATTTTTCTTTCAAAGAACCATGGACCCTAGGTCATATGTGCCTTGGTAAGGGAAAAGTAAGCTACATTTAGGTAGTATCAAATAGGGACTCAAATTTAGATGACTTGAAGTATTTATGGATCTAGGAAACCATTCCTAAGGAGGAATCAAGGGAAGAAAAGAGAAGCACAATTGTAGCGACCTCTTCCTAATCACCATGAGCCACGAGTCTCAAATGGATCCTGGAACATGGAACCTAGGTTCCAAGTTCCTATTTACATATGAATCTTATCTCCCATTCACCATTTTTCTAATAAACATTTGAATTTCCTTTCTTTTTCACCTCATACTACAAAATCTAGGTGGAATTAAGAACTGGGAACTTAGTTCCAAGTTTGAAGTTCTCTTTATCTCCCATAGACTGAAGCGTAATAATTCATATCGACAACCATTAGGTTGTGGGTTTTCGGTGGAACTTAGAACTTGAAACCTAACTACAAAGCAATAATTTCCATTTGATTCTCGCCCCCCATGCATTCTTCTCTACTCCATAATTAAATTTCCTTCTTTCCCCATTCATAGTTTCCAATTAGGTTTTGGAACCTATTTGGAAATTAGAAATTCTTGGTTCCTCCCAGTCCCCTAAACCCTCTTTCCATTAAATTCTCCATGTAATTCCTATCCAACTCTAGAACCTAATTGGAACTTGGAATTGGGTTCCAAGTTCTAACTTCCTATATCATAGGTCCTTCTAACTCCTCCTTCTCACTCCTTTAATCACATGGTACTCATTATAGACTTTGGAATCCAATTGGAACTTGGATCTTGGTCCCAAAATTTTGTAGTTCCTCACAAACCCCAAAGCCCGTGGAATCTAGAAAAAAGTTCCAAATTCCATTCATAACCTTACTCTCAGACTTGGTTTATATGAAAAGTGTTAGCTTTTTTTTATGAAAATACATAACTCCCTCAACCTTTTTCAGACACTTTTGGTAGTTTTTCTAGGTTTAAATTATTCATTTCCTTAAAAGTTATAACAAAATTAAAAACATAATAAAACCTATCAAATGTTGAAGGCATCATTGGGTTCTCTCTTTCCCAATACAATATGACTAACAAGACTTCTAAGAAGTTGGAAAATATTGTAGGAACAATTAAATACAAATTCCAAGGATTCCCTAAAGTGTTCAAGATCACCTCCACTATTCAAGACATTTTAAATAAAAACTTGGTACATACCAACTTGAAATATTTCAACAAAATAAGTTTTGGGGAAGAAGATAATCCTCAATCAAGAATCATTGTAAACTATGGCTTAGCACATACAACTGGATTCTTCATTACACTTCA
>VDFB02147799.1:0-50450 GCA_007258455.2 Sequoia sempervirens | reverse complement strand
TTATCTCTCTCTTTCTATTTTCATTTTGTATATATGCTTGACACTGTAAACATTATATTTTGCATCTGTAACAATATGACAGTAAGAATGTCTTGTAATAAACTCCTAAAGCTACTTATCTCACAGTATTTCCAAACTTTTCACATTTCATCAATAGAATATAAATGAATGCAAATAAGTAGAACTTACTTAGCTATAACTCTTTCACTTGCAGCCAATGCTTAGACATAGAGCACCCCGGACAAATTACTTCATATTCTATCTCTCTCCTAATATTTATAGCCGCTCATTGAAGATGAAAGGACTATTTAGTTTGAATTTATTTGAATACTTGTTCACATGAAGATGTTCATTGAGACTTAAGTTGTACGAGTGCATTTTTATATGTATATTTTGTTAGATTGATATATATATTTATGTTATCTAAAGAGAGAATAGTCTAGTTAATAATTGGTTATCATAGAAATTATTTCTTATAATTAGTAGTGTTGTTAGGATAAATTGACCCATTAGTAAAATAATGTTTCAGAGGGAATTGACTTAATTATTTATTTAGATTATTAGAAGCCTCGATTAAATGAATGAACTTCTTGCAGTAATTATAGAAAGTTGTTTATGTCCAAAGCAAATGAACTCTTTTGTTTGAGAGTATTAATTGATTTTGAGAACTATGAAATTTAGTTACTTAAATCGGGTAATGAAGGGAAAATTATTTAAATAAATTGTTCTTGAATTGAGACTTCCTTTTTAATTATTTCTCTTGAATTGATTAGGGAAAATGATTAATTAGTTTTAGGGGAGTGATTTCAATATTAGAAGCTAAAAATATAAATAGGTTGGATATTGGTTGAGGTGATATATAATTAAAGGATCTTGTTTTGAATAAATAAAGTTATTAATTGTTGGTATGAAATCTTGCCATGTAGTTAGTCATCATGTATTAAGGATGGTGAAGTATGGAATCCTCACATTTGTTACTTTAAGAGGAAACATATGTTCTTTTAGAATATTATTAATCATTGTATCTAATTTAAAATGGGAAGGTAGGTTAAAAATTTTAACTTGAGATTTATTTTAATGAAAATATGAAGTATATATTGACTTTTTCTTATATGTTCTCTTATTTGGTGATTTAATTTTATAGTACTGATTTCGTGATATCTTTTAATTCTTTTATATTCCTTTTAGTTTATGAATTCAATAAATATTATCTTAATATCTAACTCCTCGTATCTTATAGAAATTTATTAGGAACAATGATTCTCTTATTTGTATATTCTAATTAAGTAATTGTTGAGTATCGTGTAATGGGTGTTTGTACTGAAATTTTATTGAATTGTGTATCCTTGGCCATGATTAAGTATTATAGTAAACACTATTTGACTTCATTATGGTAGTTTTATAAATTTGAATCAACGAAATAAATTATTCCTTGAATTGAGTGTTATCATGTAGATAAGTTTTAAAATTGTCCCTTGAACTGAGTTTTTCATTCTTAATTATTTCTTTTGGAGTGTTAGTTAGTCTTTATGTCAATCTGAGTTTCTATTAAATGAGGTTCTTATATGGATAGTTATTTAGAACCTTGAGATTGTAATTGTTTCGTTATTGAGTAGGTTGGTTTTTATTTGGGAATGTAAATGGATTATTGTTGTCATTGTCATGTTGCTGATTTTTATGAAGGTGATTTATGTACCACTCCTAAAGGGATTCTTGTGAGGAAAATTGAGTCTCCCGTGGAATACCTAGTTGGTGACTTTTGGTTTTATTAAGTGATTTTTGTTGAATTAAAGGTTGATTTCTTCTATGATTCCCTTTTTGAGGTGACACCATTGTTGAATTGTGGTTGGGTCTTGATGAATCTTCCTTTTTTATGGCCTTTCTGAGTTAATCTCATATTTGAGGAAATTTTATCCTTGTGTTGGAATTGTTGGAGAAATACTCATGTTGCTTCCTTCATGGACATTTGGAGGCTTGAGATGAATTGATAATTGATGTTCTCTCTCTTTATATTGCCCTTGATGTGGCAAGTGTTTTAGTTTCATGATTTTAAAAGGACATATGAAAATTGTTGAGACTTTGATTATGTATTTATAGCGAGATGGGTAATGCCTCGCATGTTTCTCTATTGTGATCTAATGTTCTTATTATGATGGTACAACCCTTGGTTTTTATGTTGTGGGGTATCTAGGGAGAGTGGCTCCTCGTGGGGGCCGGCGCCCCATTTAAGGGGAAGGGCACAGGATAACCCATGAGTGAGTTAGTAATCAAGTGAAAACCTAATAATTAACTTAGGAGGGTTGGGTAGTAATATCATTACAAGATTTTAAAATGGATGCCTCGTCTTCATTAGTGCTTTCGTAGACTAATGGAAGGTTGAGAAGGCCGTGGTTGGCAAAATTAAGTGACCTCGTCTTCCACGAAGGTTAGCTCCATGGAATCACCCTATATGGACCCAAGCCTCGGAGTTGGGAGGAAGAGACATAGGACAGCCATAAATGGGACGAGGGCCTCCAGTTGGGAGGAAGAGCACTGGACAACCCATGTAGGACTATGCGATGACACTCTCCCCTAGTTTCCCATGTGTTTACTTTATTGTGTTCCTCTGGAAGTAGGTTATGGGAGTTGGTTTAGATTGTTGATATATGGATTTATATTGAGTTGTGAATATTGCCTTGATGCATCTTTGGTGTATTTTGTGGTCTTGTATGATCTCATTGATATTTGATTTATGACCTTGTACTTTTATGGTACTGTGTTATGATATTGTTTAATTGCAATTTGGAATTGTTTTATGTTTATTAATCCAGTTTAATTTGGAAGTATTTCATGAACATCCTGTGGATACTTGTTTATTGTTCATTGCTTTGATTTATGTGATGAAATTTATGATTTTAAGTCATTTTAATGACTCTTGGATGTTGTTGATTATGTCTTTGTAATTCTTGAGTTTTATGATACTTTTGTATGGTGTTGAGTCTTGTGGTTCCCTATTTGGATGTTCTTGGTTGCGGTCTCTTTCTTGTTTAGCTCCTAGCACGGGGGGTGGGTCTTCAGACTCACATGGTCGGGTGGAACGTGCTAAGCACCCCATTGGGTCCCCAGTCAAGGATCGAGAGGTGCGGATTGGTGTTGTTGCAGCGACTCCAAAGTTGTATCCGTCATGGAGCCAGTTTTCATCTATTCATTGTATCATGATTCTTGTTGTATGGTTTCCGTGCATATTGGAAACACTTTTGTATCATTGTACTTCTTGAATATTGTATTGTAATGTAACATTAAACCTTATGTGGCTATTTGTAGTTGATATTCAATGTGTTAAGTTAATCATGTATATGTTGTATTTATGTACTCAGATGGTTTCTTATCAATGATTATCATGTATACATTTGTTAACGTTTACTTTGTTATGGATTATATCTTTAGCTTTTATTCTTTATTGTCGTTATGTGGATCTAAGTCTCGTAATGACTCCTTGTGTACCCCAAGGGATGTATGTGTTAGTGAATATGCTTAAATGAAATTCATGCCATGACTTAATGTGTATTACATGTTATGTTATCTTTAAAAAAAAAAAGTCTTTTTGTAATTATTGTTTAATTGTGTAGGGTTCCTGCAGTAATTTACAATTTCTTTGTTTATTATAAAAATTATTATTATTATTAAATAGTTGAGTTACATTGTAGTAGAATTTTCTTAATGGAAATGCATTGCTATGCTTAATTTTATTCAATTTTAGCCATTATGCATATCTTACCATTGTACTCTACATATGTTTTCATATTCCCTTTAGTTCATGCATTTGATGGTTTTGAATGTAATTTTTCAGTGCATACATGTGGTTTCAAATATGAGTGTGTCTTAGTGTGCATAAGGCATGCATTTATATCATAGCTTTTAGCTCAAGAGGATAAGGTTATAAATCTAACAGAGAAGATTAAGCTAGCTCAAATGCACATAATATCTTTACAGTGTTTTTTGTGTCTTTGAAGAACCTCATGGATTAAAAATCTCTCAATTAGCAACCAATGTTCATCCTAACAACAATTTAACCATACTAGTATTTTTTTATCATTGTATCTTATGTTCGTTGTGGCTTGTATTTAAGGGTTGCTCACAAAGTGAAGCCAAACTACTAATTTACAAGATATCTTATCGTCAATTGTTAGTTTTGTTTATTTATACCATAATTGAACATAAATTCATGTCTTTATAGAAGTTTAATGAGCTTAACACAAAATTAGCATGTATCTTCATGGTGGGGGTCGCCATTGATAAGAGGGAATATTGGAACTTTCAACCTATTTAAAGTTTGTCAAGGAACCTAGATAAGTCTACTTAGTTATAATTTAGAAACATGACACCATGTACATGATGATCTTGGCTACTCACAAAATCAATCCAATAGACTAGAGTGATAGTTTCTCTTTATGCTAAATTTCTCACTATAAGAAAAGCATACAAGCATGGCCCTCAAAGAACTAGCTCTATTGCAAGACATACAGTGTTGGATTGGTTAAACATTCCCTACTTTTGATGACAACTTTATTAGTTTTCCTGCATCCTGCATGTAGTGGTTTGAATTGGCAGTATAGTAGTGCATTTTATTTTGTCAACAACCACAACCCCCCTCTTTCTATCCATAGGGAATAGAAATTTTGTTGGATGGGGTATTTGGAACTATAAATGGGTCACTGTATCAAAGTAAGAAGCTTAGCACATTTAGCTACTCCTTAGGGTAAGGTCCCATGGAGGGAGGCTTCCTTAAAATTCTCGGTGGATGTTGCTTAGCTTTTTTAGGAATATTTTAAAGTTCTTGGTCCCATGGATTTAATGTTGAAATCTACTTAAAATTTAAGGAATGAACTGTAGTGCTTTGATAAAAATATAAATAAATGAAAATTTTCTTATTTTTATTTTCTGATAAGAATTTTAAATTTTAGATGATAGACAAGTGGTAGAAAAAATCCTACTATAGGGGCAATTTCTAGCACCACCTCAATTTCACCAGCTGAAATCTACAGTCCTAAAAGGTAGGAGCTGCTATTTTTTCAAGGAAAGATTCCAATTAATCCTATAGCATAATTAGTTTTTCCCCATGAGATCTCCAATTCCATGAAAATAGATGCCCAATCCCCCCCATGGGACCATACTATTAGACTAAAATAAACTAACACTGAGCTTTACAAGTTGAATGGTGATATAGATAACAATGTGTAATGTCCCCTCTTCAAACTTAGACAATGTACAAACAAAGGTTAAGTAATACTATTATTGAAGTTTATTTTTAGTGATATCAAGGTGCATGTGAAAGGCTATGTCCATTGGAGGGAAGAAGTATCTAAGAGATACCAAGCAAGGAAAAGGAGCATCATTAAGAATATGTTTTTATTATTTTATTTGTACTCCTTGTATAGTATGGAACTATGGTTCAATTAACCTAAGGAAAAAACCCCTCCAGGTTTGAAATTGGAAGATCAAAACCTACAATTCCGGAGATTGATTCATGCAAAGATCACCATTGTGCAAAGTTGAGGTTAAACTAGAATAACCTTACAACTAGCAGTAGATCACGACTTTCTAAAGATAATTATCAGGCAGTTTTAAAGGAAAAGAAAAGCATTTCATTTAGAAATAAATCACTACAAAATTGGGATAGGATAATAGTCATTGCAAAGGAATTAATTTAATCATTCTAAACTGGGTAAGTATACCAAGTTGTGGCACAAAAATGGCTCTTAAGATGCTACTTTTTATGAAATCAGTAGAGTCTGATGTTCATGAGAAAATAAAGATAGTTACACTCAAAATTTGAAGATGCAACAAGAAAAAGAGTTGAAGTGCTCTAAGTCTACTTTCTATGTGTTACCACGATTTTTGTCATTTCTCAAAAACTTGTCTTCTACCTAAATTTTTGCTAAGTTCTATGTAGGTGGGTGCAGGATCATGGAGGTCCAAAAAGTGTCAATATGACAAAAAAGTGGCTAACGACTTTTTTTAATCCAAATTTGATCAAACTAAAAGGGTTTATTGAGAAAATTGTCATCTTTCTGCCAATATAAGATATTCCTTATTTGGAATTAAATAGATAATTATTATTGATTTTCTACATGCATTATGACTAAAGTCTTGATTGATAGGTTGATTGAAAAACATCTATAATTCTAAAATGATTTAACATTTTTTGAATATGAAAGATGTAACACATTTTATGCTTCCCATACTATAGCATAAAAAATAAAGAAAAAAAATTGAATTTCATAAATTTTTGACCAAGTTATGGTGGTCAAACAAACAAGTTTTAATATTTTTAAAAAGTTTTAACAAAAAATTCATAACTAATTATTTATTTGCAAAAAATTACCAAAAAAATGCAGCACATCTGAGCATGTGTCCTCTACTTAGATTGAAATTTTAAAAAAACTATATTATTTTTTGCTTGTACTTAGGTTGGTTAGACATACACCTAATTTTTATTTTTTCATAAACATTTAGTACTACTGCATTGAAATTTCAATTTTTCACCAAATAGATTTACTGTTTTCCAAAAAAGAACTAGTCTCTTTGAAACTACATTAATTTTGATACAAATTTTGTTGTTCCATATTTTTTAAATTATGTTAATAACATATTCAAATTTTATGTCAAGTTTCCTAACTCTATTTTTCTAAATTTTCATTGCCACTTATGGGCCTAGTTTGGACCCCAATGATCCTACACTGACCCATGTTGGCAACATTTCAGTCAGTTATCATAATCATGTTGGTCACCACTCAAGTTTTCCTAACCTCCCCCTTGTTTTCCACGACAATCAATTTCTAGCATTACAATGTCTTTTCGTGTGGTGGTGTTTATTAAAGTTGTTTGAACTTTTGTAAGTCCTGCTTTGGTTGGTGCCTAAGTCATTTTAGTATTTCTTTGAGTTTATGTAACTTTGGCGGTCTCTAAATAAGTTAGAAAAACTCTCTTTTACCGCCTCAGAGGAAATGAAGGCTTCGACGATATTATAAAGCACCTATTGAAGGGTTGGTGATATTCCTCATTGGTTATAGAACCCATGGCAGCCTCCGACAAGGTTATATGAACTACTTGTTCTACCGATAATGTAGTCATTTCCTTTCAAATTTTCAAAGGTGAACATAGTGAAGTGATGATGTGAAAGGTTACACGCACCAACATGACAAGAGAGTATCATTAATTGCTCATCTACTTACACATTTATGGTAGAGAATTAAAAGGGAATTCAAGCCAATAAGGCAAACATTTTTCAACTGTGGCACTAGAAGATATGGAGGAGGAGAAGCACATTGGCACAAGCATTGTTTCTTGAATTTCAAATCTGTTTGAGGTATTCCTTTTCCTACTTTTTTAGTAGCTTTTCATAATTGCAGTTTAGACTAGAAATATTTTCAGCATTGCAAGTTCTCTTGGTGCAAATATACACAAACCCTAGGGTTTTTAGATGTAATGAGGTACAAATATTAGTTATGAGTACATTTTTGTTCTGACCTGCACCATACCAGAAATAGGGATACCAAATTAGGGCAAGTAAATTTAGATGAATGCAAGGAGAAGGTTAGCAAGCCAAATCCTCTACCCATCACATGATAAGTGGTTGCTAGTGGATTGATAGAAACAAACACATTTCCTATGGAAATTCAGTGCCCTGATATAGTCATTGAATGCATTAGACCTTATGACTCTCAGATGCATGAAATTAGGACTAAAGACAATAGGTTGGTAGTTAAAATTCAAAGAACTACTTTTGCCTCATGTTTAAAGATTCCAGAAAGGGAAAATTTCTCAGCTCTCAATTTTACCAATTCACAGATTGAATTCTCGGCCAAGAATGGTCTTTATCATACATTGGCTAGTTAAACCTAGGAGAGGCAAATCCCATTTGCTAGGAAATTTACACATAAATCATTTGTTGATGAAATATCAAATATTGGTGTATTACTGCATGGGCTAAGAGGGACTGAGAACACACATGGGTTTTGAGATTGGATCTATTTCTTCATCCAAATTATACTTGAGGGGGACCAATTTTTGGATTGGGAGAAGATTATCAGTGACTAGATGCATGAGTTTCTCATTTTATTTACAACCAACAAATCCTTTTACATGTCTTCATATTTGGTCTATGTCATCGCCCGCACTAGGCCCTAGCCAGGTTTGAGATCAAGTTCCTTTCCCCACAAAGAGGTGCCAATCTTCAGGTATTATGAAAAGTTGCAATTGGGTAAGAGTTTCCTTCATCATAGAAGGATTTATAATGCCTTCACCATGAGAATGACTTAGGAAATACATGGAAAGATTGAAGTGAGGCTTACTCCAGATGCCATGCAATTTTTTAGTATATATGGAAGCCAATTTATTCAATTCCAAAAGTTCTCTTACATTCAGGTTGGTGGCTTCGATGGCTTTCCTTTAAAACTTCCTCGATATGTAGAAGATAAATTTGTAATGATTGAAGTTTACAGACAACTTGCTGAAGTGAACAAAAGATTTCAGGAATGCAAGAGGTTGAACATTCAATTTCCCATAGGATTTGGTCATTTCACTTGCAATTCTATGTTGGATGCCCTAAATATCAAAAGGGAATTGTCTAAATATACTCTATAGTTTTATAATGAATGTTTTCCCTTTGATAGTAAAGATTACATGAAAAATAACTTAAAACTAGGTCCAGGTTTCTATCACCTACCTAATTTAGAAGATTACTGGGTCAATTGCTTTGATGAATTTGAGGTGAGAAGAAGCTGGATGAGGTTGTCTTTAAGACAGATAATCACATTTGGTTTGGAATGGGATGTTTAAGGAATTGAAGATGATGGATCAGATTTGTTGGATCTAATCTTCATAGAACATATATCTCCTCGACCCATTGCTACCATGGATTGGAGTAACAAATAAATTGAAAAAATTGAGGTGAAAACTGTAGATGTTAGACAAAGGATGGAGGAATGGATTGCTAAAAATAAAATAGAGTAGTCACACCCTCAAACTAGGTCACAAGATACTGAACCTATAAGTGGAAGTATCCAACCCCCTACAATCTCAGGGACTTTAGGGTCAGCTTCACACCATATTACGTCATGAGCTCAAGGTGGCGGTGATGATGATCCTCCTAAGAATATTTTTTTCAAAAAAACTTGTGGAGAAGATATTCCTGACCTGCCTCAATTGGGTAAAGATAAATAGGTTGTTGTGGGTGAAGAAGAATTAGGTAATATTTCCATCAGTACCACTTTCTCATCTCTCAGGTCATCTCCTTTCTAAGAAGTGAATGAGTCTTTGATAGTTGGGCCCACTCCACCTTCATCACTAGAAGATGAGAAAACTATAACCCCTCCAATAAAGAGAACATTGCTTGATTCCTCTAGTTCTAAGACTGTTGTTATTCCTTCAACCTTGACATGGTTGGAGAATACATTAAATCAAAGAAATTATAGGTAATATAATTAGACCTCCCAAAACAAGATATGGTGGGTCAACTCCTCCAAAGGACTCTTAAGTACAAGAGATTAAAGAATACCTCCAAATTGATGGAAGATGATAGTACATGGAATTTGTGTCTAGAAGTTGTCTTCCCCACTGCACAAAAAGAAGTCACCCAAGCAACTACACGTGATTTTGATATTGCTAGGATAAAATTGGGGCCTTCCACAAGAGATGGAGATGTGCATAATTTCCAAGTGTCAACAACAAGGTTAGTTGAGGGAACTAAAAAGGACAAGAAGAGCAAAGATGAATTAAAAAATTAGGTTAGGGTCCTAACTAAATGCTTGAAGCTAGTCCTTGATTTTACCCCTCAACCAATCTCTCAAGTTGAATCTCCCTTTGATCCAATATCAATGATGGAAAAGGAGGAAATAAGAGAAATGCAAAGCTTCAAAGTGTTTGGAAAGGACATAGAATAATGGACTGGAACGAAATAATAAAAAAAGGTAATCAGATCATCTCATAATTGTTGAGGACTCATCAGGGATCACATGTTTTGAAAACTAAAATTGAAAAATATATTACCGTCGCTAAAAAATAAGAAGCCTTATGGACTACATACTTATATGAAATCAAAGCAATCTTGAGTATGGGAATGGAGAGGTTGGATAGCAAAAAAATTATTACCAATGTTGTTGATGCTCATTGCATGATTTGGAATAAAAGTGTGGAATGGAAACTCTAGGTTGCAAAGCATGGTTTACAAGAACTTAACAAAATGATAAAGTTGAAAGTAATGCAATCTTAGGAGAAGTTCATAAGAATCTTGTTGCACTCAGTTTGAAACCTAACTAGGAAGGAGGTGACCTAGTAATGAAGATGTTTGAATCTTAAGGGAAAACCTTCAAGAAGATAATTGATTGGATCTTCACCTCCCAATCTTTCGATGCCAAGAGTTTGAGAAAATTTAGCGGGATAGACCTAGTTCTATTTCAAACAATTGGATTGGAAGGGACACACGACCAAAGAATTTAAGCTTCTCATGACAATCAAATGTCCTAAAATTTATGAATGGGGAACATTACTATTTCACAACACAAGGAATTTCCACATTTTTCTAAGGCTTTCCAATCTTTGTGGAAGAGGCTCGCCATACCAACATAATCTTGGAATGAAGTGCCACCGTTGTGACCTTTCAATTTCTATCTTAATTTTTCATCTTTATTTTGAAAAACTCTTCATTTTTGGGTAGTTACGGGTGAAAGAAGAGGTTACTCATCCAATTATTTTTATTTTTATTTGAAAACAAATGAACTCTCTAGTTAGTTTTTAAAAAGACCTGATATCATATACTTTGAATATAATTCTACAATTTGGAATCACTAGCCATCTATGTGCGTCTGGTTTATGGAGATAATCTAAGATTCTTAGATCTGTGTGTTTAAGCTTTCTTATATTTTTATGCTTATTCCTTTGCGAATGTGTATGCAGTTATCTCTATAATTGGTTTCATTTTTACATGATATTTGCATTATTTTATGTGAACTAGTCTTTGTGCTAGTGTTTGTAGTATTTCGTTGATTGCATCTAATACTGGGAATTTTTTTGTTGTTGGGTTTTAGCCTTTATTGCTTTTTGGTCAAAAGCATACATCAATTTTATTTTATTAGTACTTTCTATTTCATTGAATATCATAATCTGGGACTTGTGCCTCTTCAATTCAAAGGGTGATTTATTTCTTAAAGGGAGTAGTTATCCAGAGCTTTTGGGAATAGTCACACCTTTCGAGCAAAGAGTCAGTATCATTAGAGTGAAACCTCAAGGTGCCCAATCTATTAACCAACATTTTTTTGGTGACTCCGCTGGAGACATGAATGGAAATTGTATTCGAGTTTCCTTATCTGGGTTATATCAAACATTTTAAAGTCCATCCTAAATTCCTGAAGGTTTACTAGAGGGGAGAGAAAGGTATTTTAGATCCAGTCTTTGAATCTTTACAAAGAAATAACTGTCCATATATTTCCCCTCCTAGGAGAGTTAAAGCCAGGAGTAGACATGCTTCCCCAACTAGGGTACCCCCAAATTTCTCTATTTTTCAAGCTTTGATATTATACGAATGTAGCACCCCTCCATTTTGGCTCTTTTGATTGGCAGTGTTTTATCTTTGTTATGTTGTTTCTGTTTGTACTTTGACTTTGGTACTTGGTTACTATTTGATCGCAAACTATAAAGCGAAGCAAATGTTATATTTTTATGTGATGGTATTTTACTCTGATGTTATCATACTGGCATGCTTTGGATTAGCTTAGCAAATATTGAATTAATGATGCTTTATGCTTTTGATTGTATTATTGATGTTAGATTCGTCAGTTAGTAATACTGTATTGGTGAAGGGGATGAGATTGTACCACTCGCTTGCGAGTGCCCTACGATTCTAAGATTTCCTCTTCACAGTGTGTTTGATCATATTATATCATATATATGCATGTTCAATATACTCTTTGTTCGTAGGTTGACAGGTACAGGACATCAACTCCACCTGATTTCACAGGTTTGAGTGTGTCCATTGGCCAACGGTATTCAATTGGGAGATAGTAGCTAGGTTTTTTGTGTCAAGTCATCACCCTAGTCATAGTGTGTCATCGGGTTTAGTCAGGTTAAGTTGCTTCTATGTTGTTCATCTCTGCTTGTTTTCATTTATATTGCAAGTTGAAAAAGGTAAATAAATGGCTTTATGTATTTAAGTTGTTTATTAAATTTATCTGGTTACTGTAATGCCCCGCCACACAACCCTAGAGGAAGTTGCAATTTACTACTCAAACGTACTATTTTTTTTTTGTTTAAGTACAAATAACATGCAAGATCACTATCCATTGCCAACAACCTCTAAGGTTACGAGACTGAGATTACTTAAAACCCAAACAAGAAAAGTGAATTAACAAACATAACATTTAATTACTTAACAAATTAAGAATCACATACATTCCAAACATGATAAAATTATGACAAGGCATAAGAAATTCCACATGATTCCAAAATATAATTTATAATAAGATTACAACACTCATTCCCCGAATGAGGTAAATCTAATAACAAGGTTACAAATTACATCTTCCACCTCGATACAAAGAGGGGTAATAAAATTACAATAATAACTGAAAAAGAATAAGGCATGAAGGTACTGGATCCCACGAGCTTTCCAACTAGAAATCTCGTCCACACTAACAAGAAGATGACCCAACGGATTTAGGTGCATGTTCCACCCAACCATGTGATACCCAAAGGCTCACCCCTTGTGCTAGGAGATAGTAACAAAGAATTCCTAGGCAAGACCAACCACCACTAGACACAGGATAACTAACACTGACACAACCAATCACATGAACCATACAACCATAATAATAACATAAGTACAACTCCAACAATCACTGACATAGGTCACATTGCTTCCAGAAATAAAGCAGATCGAGTATGATAAGAAGACCATACACATAAAACCAAATACCAACTGTTGTCGTAGAAAGAGTGTCATCATACAACTCATCATGGGATCTCCTTTGGGAATCTTCCTAGGCTCTAACCCCCACTATGGGTTATTCTGGTGGCCTCTACCGAATCTCGGCACCCATACTCACTCATGCGGAATCAAATACCTCTCATAAGGACAAGATAGATGACCTTGCCATTCTAGGTCTTCCCGTCTCATCCCAAGTCTATACAAGACCTTGCGTCCATGAGCAAGGCTCAATTATCTTAATTAATGTGAAATACCACCCAACTTCTAAGTACATTAATTTAGTTATCACTTGATTAAACCACTTCTGAAGGTTTCCCAGTTTACCTCTTTGGGCTCTGGCCCCTAATAGAAGCCACTCTTCTACTTGACAACATACCAACACAAAAACAATCACCAAGGGAATCCCAAGTGCAAACCATCAAGATAAAACCACTCCAACTCTAGGAGAAACATAAAATGAAAATCCACTCCAACACAGGAGGCAACAAAAGTCAAAAATCTTTCCAAACACTGGAGGCAACAAAGGTCAAAACCCTCTCCAAAAACTGGAGGCAACAAAAGACATCACTCCTTCCAAAGGAGGCACAAACCACATAAACCACTCCTAATACAAAGGAGGCACAAACCATCCCCGTTCGTGAAAACCGGGTAAAACCATAGGATACAACCAACACCCTACCCAAGGAAATACAACGGTTGACTACATAACGACAACACATACAAATAAATGAAACCCCATCTGGAAGACTTACATAAAAAAATCACTCCAAATAGAACTGTAAACAACTCAATCAAAGAGTTCCCTAGCCTCTGGAAGAAAAACTCAGAACTACCAAAGTACTCTCGTAAATTTACAATCATAACAATATTGCCCATACAATACCAATATGAATCCGCTTAAACCAACAATCATAAAGATACACACTCTTTCAATATCTAGTAATGTATTTTGACACAACAATCTTTCTCATAAAACAGGAACCCAAGTACATAAATACATCATACACTAAATCTTTTAACTATACATATACATTCTAGACATTATAATTTTTCATGAACCTTATCTATTCCTTGCAGTATAGAAAGCAACGATCATTCCCTATTCACCATTTAAGGTAATAGAATATAAGAACTTTTTAAATAACATTCTACCCATTATAATAACATCATAATAAAATAACCCTTTCCTTTACACATATTAAATATAGTCAATTTTTCTCTAATTATAATCCATATAACCTAACCACGCACATAATACTGTCATTTAGCAAAAACCTTTACAAAAACTTCAAGATTCCATCAAATAAAACAAGTCGTTGTAAACACATTAACCATATTCATTTCAATTACAACCCCAACCCTTAACCAATATTTATTCATTGCACTAATCTTGATTTCCAAAATACAATAGCACTAATTCTAAAACCAAGACTTACATACACCTTCCAACTCAAAACACAATTATAACTAAACTATTGTTAGGATTTTCTAAATCCAATTCCCCTAATAACACCTTGTTTGCAAATACTCAAAAGTAAATAAAATCGTATTGACAACATTAAGAAATTAACACTAATCATTTAATTCTGTTTTCTCATTCATACAAAATAATCGAATCAACTTGCTAGATAAAAATCGTTTGATTAAAATAAATCAATCTTATTTCAACTTCAAGAATAAATAATCAACTTAAATTTATCTATATTTGAATACACATATATATTAAATATATATAAAAGTATATACCTGATGTATACACAATTTTATATATATATTTAAATATATATTTATCATTTGAATAATTCCATTTGTCCAATCCTATATAATAATTAAAATCAATCTTTTAAATAAAAAACTTTATTATAAAGTCAATTTCTATTCAACTATGATAATGACATAATCATTTTGAAGAAATTCCTATTTTAAATATTAAAAAAAAACATTTAAATATATGCCTCTAAAGGAATATCATTTTTATAATCAACTAATATAAAACTAAAACCCATATTATTTAATATATATATACTCAATATATATATTCAAATAATAATAATAAAAAGATATATATATATATATATATATATATATATATATATATATATAATTATACATTATAATATATAATATGTATATATTATAAAATATATACAATATTAAATATTTATAATATATAAAAAATGAAATTTAAAATATAAAATTAAAAAAATGAAATGTACCCTTGCTGTTTTGTTTGGTACTCTTGCTTGACCCCCTAACATGAGGGTTGCCTTCCTGACCCGACACCTCCCATGGATGGGGCTTTGTGCAGCCTCCCAACCCCACACAAAACCAATAAAATTTTTAATTTTATATATAATTTTTATAAAAATAAAAAAAAAGACAGTAACTTCCCCTGTTACTGTAATTTTCTAGAATTTGCCAAAGAACAAGATTTTTCCTAGAATGCAAACAAATCACAAAAATATATACAATATATGTATATATATATACAAAATTCTACAAAATAAGTTAAATTGAACAAGCAAAGATTGTTTTCCTTCAAGAAATCTAAATGCTTTTAAGATTTTGACAAAGTTTTTTCCAAAAGAATTCAAAGCAATTTTTTCAATTTTGAAAAGAAACAATTTTCTAAAACAATAAACAAATGGAACCTGAAATCTAAAGCTGGATGGAGAGTTTGAGAAGAAAGATGAGCTCCAATCTCCAACTCCTTCAAAGCTTTTCCAAAATCTCCTTCCAAATCCAACCATGCATCCACAAAACATGAAGAACTCCTCTCTATTTTCTCACAAAATCCCCCTTCAAGAAAATGAAAAGCCTTCCCTAAATTCTTCCCCAAATTTTGGTCAATGCCCTAAAATATCTTATCCCCATAGTTATTGCAAAATTTGGAGATATTTTGAATTTTTAAATTTTAAAACCAAAATTGTTTTCAACAAGACTTTATTATCTATTTTGAAATTTCTATTTCATATGCATTTAAATGCTTTCAAATATTTCCAAAAGACTTTAACTGTATAATTTCCAAAAGAATTTAACTTTATTTATTACAACATGATTAATTTAATTAATCAATAAAATAAATCTAATCCAACATTAGATAATTTTATTAATTAAATTAAATTAATGAATAAATTTAAATAACATTTATAACCTTGTAACCAATTAAATTTAATAAACAACTAAATGCATAAAGTCATCTATTTACCTTTTTCAACTTGCAATTTTAATATAAAAAAAAGAAGAGAAGAACAATAAATAAGCAACTTAGCCCGACTAAAACCCGATGACACGCTATGACTAGGGTGATGACTTGACACGAAAAACCTAGCTACTATCTCCCAATCGATTACCGTTGATCAATGGACACACTCAGACCTGTGAAACTAGGTGGAGTTGATGTCCTGCAAACAAAACGAGTGTCAAACATGCATATAACATAGTAGACACACCGTGAAGGGAAAATCGTGGAATCACAGATGCTCGCATGCGAGTGATGTAATCCTGTCCCCTTCACCAATACAGTATAACTAATTGATGAATCTAACATCAATAATATAATCAAAAGCATAAAGCATCGTTAATTTCAAATATTTGCTAAGCTAATCCAAAGCATGCCTTAATGATAACGTCGGAGTAAAATGCCATCACATCAAAACAGAACATTCACATCGCTTAACAGTCAGTGATCAAATAGCAACCAAGCACCTTAATTCAAGTGTTAACAGAAACAAGGCATAACATAGAAAAACATTGACTGATCAACAGAGCACAAAATGGAGGGGTGTTACAGTTACAATGTTATAAATGTTATTTAATTTATTAATTAATTTAATTTAATTAATAAAATTATCTAATATTGGATTAGATTTATTTTATTGATTAATTAAATTAATTATGTTGAAATAAATCAAGTTATTCATTTTGGAAATTATAATTGTTAAATTCTTTTGAAATGAAAATTTTAAAAAGTGTTAAAAGTTTTTTGAAAAGAAAATTTTTAAATGTATGAAATTCTTTTGGAAATGAAAATTTTTAAAAGCATTTAAATTCTTTTGAAATAGAAATTTAGAAAAATGAAATAATGAAATAAAGTCATGTTGAAAGAAATTTGCTTGTTTTAAAATTTTAAAAAGAAAAATAAAATATCTCCAAAATAGAAAGAGGAGCAATAACTATGGTGGATAGGATATTTTAGGGCATATTGAACAAATTTGGGGAAAAATAAAGAAGGTTTTTTTCATTCTTAAAAATTTGGCTGAAAAAAAAAAAGAAAGGAAGGAGAGTTCTTCATGTTTTGTTGATACATTTTGGATTTTGGGTGAGGATTTGGAAAAAGCTTTGGAAAATCTTCTTGCAGGGAAGCTCAACTTTCTTCTTCAAACTCTCCTTCAAGCTTCAGATTACAGGTTCTCCTTGCTTATTGTTTTAGAAATTTGCTTTTTCAATTTGAAAACTTGCTTGGAAATTTTTTTGAAAACCCTGTTTCAATCTTGAAAAAACAAAATTTAGATTGTTGTTGAAAAACAAAACTTGCAATAGAAATATCAATTTCAACAATAGAAAATGGAATGAAACAAAATGAAATTTGAAACTTTTTTGTTTTGGTTGAAAATATTCAGGGAATTTGGAAACAAAATTAGTTCTTTGAAATTTTTACGTGGGGAAAAAGAATTGCTTAATTTTAGTTGTTAAACGATTAGAATTTATATATATATATATGAGGTTATGCTTATGTTCCTAATTTTCTTTTAAAATATAAATTACCTAGGAACTTATTTTTACGTAAAAAAAACTCTATGAAAAGCGAGAGTTCTCTGTTTTTTGTTAATAGTTTTGAAAAAATAAAAATTAAAAATGAAGTAAAGGGGAGGGTTGGGGGCTGCCCCACGGTAGCCCATGGGAACACTATGGAGGCGGTATGCCTTTGCCTTCCGCAGGCCCATTTACCACTTTACTGTGAGGGGAGGTGGCGTGGCGACACCACCAGTGGTCAGCGCCCACTATGCTGGGGTACAGCAGCGACCTTTCCTATAGTAATTAGTTTGGTTTTTTTTTTAGATTTTTATATTATATAAATTATAAATATATATATATTATTATAATATATATATTATATATATATAAATATATATATATATATGTATATATATATATATATATATATATATATGTATTATTATGTGCATTTTATTATTATTTAAATATATATATAATATATATAATATACATATATTATATATTATATATTTTAAATAATTAGAATTTTATTTTAATTAAGTTGGAATATAAAATGTGTTTTTTTTTTTTTTTTTTAAATATATATATTTAAATGATATTTAAATATTTAAATATATGGATTTTAAGATGGTTATTCTTTTATCATAGATGAAATAAAATTGACTTTATAACAAATGATTTTATTTAAAAAGTTGATTTTTATTATTATGTGTAATTGGAGAAAATAGAATTAAATTATTAACTTGAGTTCCTTAAACATTGTCAATTTAATTTTAATTACTTTTGAGTAGTTGCAAATAAGGTTAATTATTCTTATTTGATTACATGCAATATGTTACCGCCTTGCTTGGATTTAGGAAATCCTAAAGTAAGATAGTAATTTGCCTAATTTGTCTTTTCGTTATGAAATCTCCCTCTTTCATGATGTTGGGCAAATAAAGTTATTTGTTATGTAAGTCTTCTAGATGGGGTTTTTAATTATTTGGGGTTGTCGTAACATGTTATTCAACCTCTATATGGCCTTGGGTAATGAGTATAGTTGTATCTTGTTGTTTTACCTGATTTTCACGAACGGGGATGGTTTTGTGGGTTGTGCCTCCTTTGGAAGGAGTGGATTATGCATTTTGTTTCCTCCAGTGTTTGGAGTGAGTTTCCATTATTTTTTGCCTCCTTGGATTGGAGTGGTTGTCTTATCTAGTTTACCCATTGAATTGTGGTTTTGTACCATGTATGTTGTCGATAGGAGAGTGGCTCTTTGTGGGGGTTTGACACACAAAGGGGTGCTAGGGTAACTCACTTAGGGTTTAAGTAAGTGATAACTTAAAAAGAATTAATGAAAAACTTTCAGACTAATTAAGATAATGAATGTCTCTCTCATGACTCATGCACTTATCAAGGCTTGAGATGAGACGAGAAGCATAGTTTGTATGAGGGTTCGGCAGCTGGTAGAGGCAAGCCAGGGTAACCCCGAAGTGGGGGTCTGGTAGCCTAGGAAGGTTGAGCTAGGGTAACTCATAGCAAATGATGTGTGACACTCTCTCTATGTCAACCAGAAGTCAGTTTGTTGTACTACATAGATGATCATTGTTCTCTGGAAGCATTGTAACCATTGTGTTAAGTGGTATTGTGTTTGTTTTTGTTTCAGTTTAGTTATGTATTAGCCTGTGTCTAGAGGTAGATGGTCTTGTATATGAATTCCTTGTTACTATCTCCTAGAATGGGGGGTGAGCCTTCGGGTATCACTTGGTTGGGTGGAACATGCACCTTAATCCGTTGGGTCGTCTTCTTGTTCGTGTGGATGAGATTTCCAGTTGGAAAGCTCATGGGATCAAGTTTCATTTTATGCTTTATTCTTTTCAGTTGAACTTGTAATTTATTGCCCCTCATTTGTTATCAAGGTGGAAGATGTAATTTGTAATCATGCTTATTGGATTTACCTCATTCGGGGAATGAGAGTTGTAATCGTATTGTAAATTATTGTTATTGAAATCTTGTGGTATCTCTTATTCTTGATGCAATTTATCATGTATGGAATGTATGTGTTTCTTAATTCATTAAGTAATTAAATGCTATGGTTTCAATTCATGTTCTTGTTTGGGTTTTAAAGTAATCTCAGTCTCGTAACCTTAGGGGTTGTTGCAATGGGTAGTGAACTTGCATGTTAATTTTGTACTTAAAAAAAAAAAATTAAAAAAATTAGTATGTTTGTGTAGTAAATTGCAACTTCCCCTAGGGTTGCGTGGTGGGGCATTACAATGAAACTATCATTCCCATAGTTGTAAATTTCCCTTGCAATATGGCTAATCAACCGCCTATTCCTTGGGGAGCTTCTATTGGTCCGTTGAGTCTAGGGGTTAATTTACATGATCTACCAAAGGGTTTCCATAAAAATATACTTAAGTTTACAGGTGATGGAAAGATCTAGCTAGAAGAACACATTGATGCTTTATTTGCTGCTTGTGGTGTGATTAGAGTACAATATGAAGATGTGGTAGTCAGGTTATTTGTAGAATCTCTTATAGATGCTACAAAGGAATGGTTCTATCAATTACCACATGGTTCTATTGATAATTGGGATACTATGAAAATCAAATTTAAAAGCAAATTCAAAAGTGTTGATGATGATCTCTCTCTAATAGTGTAGGTTACACAAATGAAGAAGGAAGCAAGTGAGCCCATGAGGGAATTTGTAGCCAAATTTAATAGACTAGTAAATCAGATTGATTCTACAAAAAGACCATTAGAAGAGATTCAAAAGTTATTCTTCATTAATGCACAACACCTAGATATTGGTTTACTCTTAAAGGGAGGGCTTGTAGCTACCTCAGAAGCTACACAAACACTATCAATTGAATTAGAAGATGACTTTATTATAGTTGGTAAATGGAAGAGGGAATGCACTCAAATAAATCACAAGAATCTACCTCCTTAGATCCTATGATCCAAAGGTTGGAAAATGATATCATCCTCTTAAAAGACAATTTCCTAAAAGTACCAAGCCTCATCAAGATATCTCGAGGAAGACAAATTTCCAACTTGGCAAACAAAACTCTTCCTCTCCCTTCGACTCAGCAAAGGTTGGCAATAGAATCCCCTCCTGGAGAAAATAAGAAGAATATGTGTGTTTTTCACCTCACCTCCAACCATGATGGGTTAGAGTTCCCTGAGATGAATAGATATATGTAGACGACTACCATGAAAGAAGTCATTGTAGATGTTACTAAGGTAATTCTTCTAATCAATATGGGGACTCTACAATTAGATATCTCAAATATGAGCCTAACTGATGATAGAGGAGGAGATGTCTACATCACTCTGGATGAGCCTACCTATGTCATTGTTACTTGAGGCCATCAAAATGGTAATTAAAAAAAGTACTCAAAATTCCCCAAAAGTTTTGCTTAGTAGAGCTAGTGCTACTTCTAAAGGTGAAAATACATCACACACACATCAAGTCATTATAGAAGACTCTTCCAAGTTTCAAGTATCCTATCTATAGAGAAGTCTATAGGACCCTTTGATATTGTTGATTTTTTTAAAAATTCAAAAGTGCAGATCTCACAGGCAGAATATTTAAGAATGAATGCTAAGGAGTTGGATAGACTTGTCAACTATGTTAGGCAAGGCCACTCTGAATCCCATGCCATTTTGGATGAACAAATGATTAGTTCTTAGGGTCTAGTAGCTAGTGTAGCATCCAACAGTAGATCATCCTCATCATGTTCTATAAAAGATAAACCTAATCCTTTTTACATTTCATTGTTTGTAAATTGATTTAGGTTGAGCAATTCTATCATTGATTATGGTGCCTCAGATAATGTCATGTCAGCACAAATTGCTCGAGCCATGGGTTAAATTTAACTAAGACATTTGGAAAAGGTTACTCAATGGAATCTAAACAAAGTTCCCTTGATCAGAAAAATCAAGGATGCTCAAGTTGCTCTTGCGGCCCATCCAAATAAGAGACTCAAACTCACCATTTTGGTGGTTGATATTCCTACTAGCTATGATATGCTCCTAAGTAGAAGTTTTTGTAAGACTTGGGGGGAGAAATTCAATTAGATTTTTTGTATGCTATGATCCCTATTTGATGCAGAGTGGCAGGGGAAGCAATACCTTTTTCCAATAGCTTCTCTAAATGCACACATCAACTTCACTATTCCTTCCAACAAGAAACTTGATCACCCAACTCAACTCACACAACCAGACATGTTTGAAGGACTTGGGGATGCTGTGTACACTCTCAAAATGTCAAAACAAGACCAAATAACCTGACTTTACACTCAAAAACTCCCATTCTCTCATCACTCTTACACAAGCCCATGCAACCTTGCAACATTGCCAAATAGGACAGTCAAAATAAAAACTTATTAAAGGCATTAACCAGACAATGAAATCAGGTTTTAGACTTCTAACAAGATCCCCCACAAGTTCCCAAAAGCACAGGATCAAACACCCAAAACAAATGTATCAAAAGATTGATTTACAAGCCATAAACAAGGCTTAACTAGGCATGTACAAGGAAGCTTTCAACTTGTCAAGGCACACCCCAACACCCCTAATGCCTTTAAAAGACTCCAACAGGTTCCCCAAGACCCCTTTCACATATTTCATTCATTCTATTTCTTTAAAATACTCAGAAATCAAAAGAAAAGCTTACAAATGATCATTTTCTGGACTGTTTCAAGGTAAAACCAGACCTAGGGCATCACATAACTTTTGCAAAACTCCATTTTTCAATATGAAACAAATTTCAGAATGTAAAGGAGTCCTAAATCTACCAATCCACCAGTTTTTAGATTTTTCCCACGGTGGAAATGGGAATTACATCCATTTTGGTGACCAAACCCTTGTTTTGCAAGATTTCAGACCCACTTTCACTAAAATTGATGTAACTTATTCAATTCTTAATGAAAACGAGAAAAATCACCACCAAAAGAAAGTAGATTCTTCCCTCTTTCAAACCATTTCAATTTGGAGTCCGTACAATGATGTACCAGACCGTACCAAGCACGGGATCAGGAAAAAACGCTGTAAAAAACAGAAAAAACAAAGTTTTCTTCTTATTAAATGCTTCAAAACTTCAAAACTGCCAACAACAGCCCAACCTCGACCCAAGGGAGGATTCTTAAACTTTTTTCCCATCATTTACAACTGCCCTCAACTGATTTTTGAAGGAGGGAACCATTAGTTAATGAAATTACATCATTAATGCTGATTTTACGCCAAATTTCCTTATGACAACTTTGCATTTTGAAGCAACTTTGCAATCCTAAAGACCTAAGACCTTAACAACCATTCAAATAACATTGAAACAGCCTTATTACATTTTCAAGACCCCAAACCTTGCACAATTACATAAAAATTCACATTTTTTCCTTCAAAGGCTACAAAAGCAACTTTTAGTGCAAGATTGCATTGTTGCATATTTTGACTCAAAACTCAAAAACTCACCCTAGATCTTGCTCAATGGTCTTGATTGACCTTATTAATGACTAAAAGACTCAAAAATACTAATTCTAACCTCCTAACAACAAATTTTCATTAAATGAGCGAAAATGGAGGATGAGGTGTAGGTGCTCTTGCACCACTATTGGAAGCAAGAAGGTGTGCCTAGAACTTGAGGCTCAAGCCAAAATTATAGTGTTAAAATCAGAAGACCCCAAATCATAAATCTTGTTTGAGGAGTCTGAATTTGGGAACTACATGTTTTTCTCTGGTGGTGATAAAGATACTAACACTATTGGTCTAAAATCATCATCAAAACTTTGCATAATGGAATTTAATGGAATTTTTTCCAATTATGGGTCAGGAGTAGGTGTGGTGCTCATTTCTCCTTCAGGTGAAAAGTTTCCCTTTTCTTACAAGTTAGGATTTGTAAACACCAACAACACAATAGAGTATGAAGCTCTATTATTGGGATTGTTTGAAGAAAGAAGTATGGGTATTAGAATGCTCAAAGTCTTGGGAGATGATGAAATTATTGTTAAATAGGTATGAAAAGTTTTCACTATGAAAAATGAAAGGTTAAGACACTATAGAAATAAAGTATGGGATTCCATTGAGTGTTTTGATTCCTTTTCGATAGAAGTGGTTCCCAGAGAATTGAATTCTAGATTTGAATCGTTAGAAGTGTCTACTTCTTTATTACTTCCACATCTTGATTTCAAAAATAAGTCTTACTAGATTGAGATGATTTACCAATCTAGTGTTCCTGACAACGTTAACCATTGGAAAGTGTTTGAAAATGATAAAAAAATTTAGGCCTTTCTGGAAAATGCTCATATTTTCGCTCTAAATTTTTTTTGAAGGAAGCACTAGTGAATGCAAAGAATTTTGTCCTGATGTTACACATGAACGAGAAGATGGGGTTATTTAGCTGAAAGGTAATAAAATTACAAAGGGTTTGGTCTTCTTGGAGGATTTGTTTGATTAACACGACCGAGCTATCAAGAGAAGAATGAGTGAATCTATCAATAACTCAAGAGAATACAAAGAAGTGAACATTGGGGATTCAAAGTATTCTAAGTTAGTTTACATTGGGAAGTGTTGTTCCTCTGAGGAAAGCAAGAAATTGATAGATTTTTTGATCAAGTATAAGGATGTCTTCACTTGGTGTTATGATGACTATAAAAAATTTATAGGTAGAAGGTTTCAACATCATATACCTTTGAAAGAAGGTATGGATGCTTTCAAAAAGAAGCAAAGGAACTATAATCCTAAGGTCACTAACACAATTTTAAGGGAGATTGACAAGATGCTCAAGGCTAGAATACTATACCCAATTCATCACTCAACTTGGGTAGCCAATATTGTCTCGATTCGTAAGAAAAATAGAGAGATAAGGATCTTTGTAGACTTTAGGAATATTAATCAGGCATCCTTGAACGACAATTACCCTCTTTCCATTATGGACCTCATCCTTCAGATAATAGCTTGCTTGAAAATGATGTCCATGTTGGATGGTTTCACAGTCTATAATCAGATCAACGTGGCATGGGAAGATCGACGTAAAACAACGGTTACCACACCTTGGGTAACTTTGACTTACAATAGGATTCCCTTTGGACACATTAACGCTGGGGCTAATTTCTAGAGAGACATGGATCTATTTTTTGGAGATCTTAGGAATAAAATTATTATTATTTATCTTGATGATCTAACTGTATTAGCTAAGTGAAGGGAAAATCATCTAAGGGACTTGGAATAGGTGCTTCAAAGGTGCAAGGAAAATGGTATTTCTCTAAACCCCAAGAAGTCAATTTTTGGAGTCACTAAAGGTAAGTTGCTTGGTCACATAGTATCCAAGGAGGGAATTAGAATAGACCTAGAAAGGGTTAAAGCTATCCTCCAATTAAGTCTTCCTTCTAGCAAGACTAGAGTTAAATATTTTTTTGTTCAAGTTAATTTTCTAAGAAAATTTTTACTAGACTTCTTGGAAATTATTAAACATATGGTGGAAATGATGAAAGAGAAATAGGTTTTCAAATGGAATGAAGCTGGAAAACAATATTTCAAGGATATAAAAGAAGCCATTGCTTAGACCCCTATTCTAGTCTGCCCAAATTTCAATAAGGATTTTATCATTTACTATTACACCTCAGAGCATACCATGTTTGCTATCTTACTCTAGGCCAATGATCAGAATGTGCAAGCAACTATTGCTTTTATGAGTGTACCATTGAAAAATCATGAGCTCAATTATTCTCAAGTTGAGAAGCATATGTTTGTGGTTGTTAAAGTCATTAAACAGTTTCAGCTGTTTATGTGCTAGACCCTATTGTCAAGAGCATCCTTACTCAACAAGATATCAGTTGTAATAGAAGAGGAGGATGGATTGCAAAATTGTAGGAATATGACCTCGATATTAATCCCACAAAGTTAGTCTGGGGTAGGGGATTATGTACATTGATAGTAGAAGATCAAGTTAAAAGAGAAGATGAAGAAGACCTCCCTATGGTGTTAACAGTCAGCCTTCAAGATGAATGGTTCTCAAAAATAACTTACTACCTCATGTATGAAGAGTGTCCAATGCACTTTTTAGGAAAGAATAGGAGGAATCTTAAACTGAAAGTAGCCAAGTACGTCATTTGGGAGGACACTTTATACAAAAAGGGTTAGATGATACATTCCAAAAATGCATTGATAAGAGCCAATTGGAGAGGTTGGTGAGTATTTTTCACAATGAGGCATGCAGAGGGAATTTCTCCTCCACTGTAATTGTATTCAAGATTCTAAGACATGGTTACTATTGGTAGGTATGCTTAAGGATGCATACTATTGGGTAGCAAGATGTTAGAACTATAAATGGTTCGCAGGAAAACTCCAATTGGCAGTGTTTCTACTTAGGTCTATGGTGATTGACGAGCCATTCCAAAAATGGGGTCTAGATTTCATAGGACCTATTAACGCTGAATCAAGCAACAAACACACTCATATCCTTACTACTTGAAACTACTTTACTAAGTTGGTAGAAGTGATTCTTGTTAAGAGAACAAGTTCAAAAGTAGTATGCGACTTCATCAAGGAGTATATCTTAATTAGGTTTGGGGTACCTCATAAGTTAGTAATTGATAATGCTACCTGTTTTTCCTCTAGTGAAATTTCCCTTTTTTATTATGAATATAGAATTTCTTTGTCTCATTCAGCTAATTACTATCCACAAGGAAACAATCAAGCCAAATCCAATAATGAAAAATATGGCCAGTATTATCAAGAAGTTGATATATAAGAACCAAAATGACTAGCACAAGAAGATTTATAAGGCATTGTGGATAGACAAGATGACCCCAAAGTCCATAAGGATGACTCCTTTCAAGTTAGTGTATGGAATAGGAAGTTGTTACACCCCAATTGTGTAGTTACTATTTACTATTACTACATATGGTAAATATGGATGAAATGTGAATTCTAGAGATGAATAAATTATGCTTGTACCTTATTATCGATATAAATGTTATCTCATTTGATGTTGTTTCATTTGATGTTATCTCAGTTGATTTTATTACTGGTGAAATATTGCATATATGTGAATAGATGGTTATTGAATTATTATAATTCTAACTTTGGAGTTGCTTATATATACTGCATATGTTATGAACAATTGATTGTCATGCACATGTGTAAGTAGATGCAAGTATGTGTTCCATTCCTCCAGGCAGAGGGGAAGTATCACTCTAGAGAAGATCTTGGTCAAATAACCGGTAATGTAAACTATCCGAGCATACACACACCACAATAGTTTGGTTGAGTCTAGACATAGAAGTGGGATGTTGGTAAGTCAACCCTAGCTTGAAATATCTGCATTAGTAAAGGTCTTGTTTACTATTGAGTGCATTATTGGGTGATGTTTATCTATTTGAGCTTGTAAGTTCCTCCCTTATATCTCTATGCTTGATTTTTTGGTTGAAGAGTGTTTACATATATACACATGAGCATTCATGATTGGAAAGAATGTATATATGTATATATATACATAACATCTCTATGTGTTTGACTACCAAAACAATGGTCTATATTTGATTATTGAATAAGTTATGGCTTTGCACGATATGAGTATTATATGCCTGGATATATATATATATATAATGAAAATATTACTCTCTTGTGTTCATCCATATATCGAATGAATACATACTTGATCGACACTGTACATATATTAGTATATATACTTATACATATATGTATATATGTGACATAGCATTTAATGCTATTTATGAACACACACACACACATATATATACATACATATATATATACATACATATATATATATACATATATACATACATACATACATACTATATATATACATATATGTACTTGTTTGTAAATATATATATACTATATGTATACATAATATAATGTATGGATATGTGCATTTTGCTAGATGGATAATGATAAAGTGTATATGTTCTTTCATTTATTGAATGGTTTATTAACTTGTTTACTGAGGAATATATATACGGTATATATATAAATATATATATTATGAATTTCTTATCAAAGAATGCTTAAAGTATATATATATATATATATATACAATAATATATATAGTTAATGGTTGCACCATTATATATACTATTATATAAGATGCGTAATGCATATGACTAATAAAATAGTGAAGCACTGTATTATTTGTATATGGCACATAGAATACATGTGAGGTTTCATGTTTTAAAGAATTTAGGCAACAACTACTACACACAACTATGCTTAAAAGGAGGACGTCTTTATACCTTAAGATCGACTATCTTAGGAAAAGATTATTAGCCAATGATAGTGCTTTATTTATTGGCTTTGAAGTCAATTATTTAGGATGACTTTAACCGAAATTTGAGTTGGTTATGAATGTGTTTCATTAGCCGCATTCTATTTCTTTTTTGTCTAAACGGAAGTGAGTCTAAATCTATAACTATGCAAACATTTAAGTCAATAGAGACAATGGAATGAAGGTCGATATTGACCATGTCAATGTAAGCTGATTTAAAAGCTTTAGTCTGCAAGTGGAAACTGATTATCATTATGGTTAACACATGATATATGGTGTGGCTTTGAATTTGATATTGTTGGAAAAAGAATGCTTGACTTGCTCGATGTGTTTTATGGGACCATGCTTGAATTTATCTCACATATTAAGCTATTATGTTGATTCATACACCATTTGGAACAATTAAAGTCTATTTTCATATTACGGATGTTGACTGAGTTTTATGGTGCCAAATATAAGGAAAAAGAATAGTAGATGGCATCACCTTGAGTTTGATTTCCTATAGATGTCTTCTCATTGAAATAATTTGAATTCTCCAAGTGCATTTGGAATAAGTCTTTGAATTGTTGTCATGTAAACTAGTCGATCTATAGGAGGTTTTGCTGAGTCGAAGATTATTTGATCGCTACCTTAATGCTGAGTTGCTTTACATGGAGCTTGTTGTCCAATTGCATGCCTAAATCATAGGCTTTGAGGTTGCTTTGATGCTCTATAAATAGCTGAACCATTTCATTGTGAGGGACACATTCTTACCCAAGGAATTATACATCTTTTGCTGATCATTATTTATGAGTTATAACCAGCCATACTTGTCTTATTTTATGAGTGAGAAATAGAGTGATCTATTGTGAGTAAGAGGTATCATTTTTGTTTGAGAAAAGTAAGCTATCAACAAGTGAGATAGATTCATTTGTAAGAATTCGATTATCAAGCTAATTATTGTTGGAGAGGGCTACATTGTTGTCTTTAGTTGGATAAGTGATAACAAGCATGAGGATCTCTTCTTCTTTGATTATTTTGCTTTTGAAAGATATGTCTTGTATGCATGGTTGAGAGGTCTTTTCTAATATATGCATTAGAGAATTTTACATTATTTTGGAAAGGAAGTTGAAGCTATTATGTTGTTTTCTTAATGTGTTTTTAAGTACATGATAGGAGAGATTTCTTTACACAAGTTTTTAATTATACTAGATATGTTTGAACATGGGTTGCAATGTGTTTGTAATTACTCCATAGTAGGAGATGGGTGTTTATCATAAGTATTATATACTAGGTATCATTGAACATGAAAGGAACACATGGTACACTTAGCTAAGTTATTGATTTAACTAGGAAATCTTGTGTTTACTCCTAGGATAGGTCATCCAATATGGGAGAGAATTTTATATTTACAAGTAGGGTTATCCAAGTATATAGGTTGTCTTTGGAATGATGGACTATCCATTGAGGAAATACCTAGCTTGTGTACTTACTAGTTAAGTAGGTTAATTCCAAGTAGATTAGTATGGTTGTAGGTTATCTGGGATGATGGACTATCCATTGAAGGAAATACCTACGCGTAGCTTAAGATAGCCTTAAGTCAAATTGGCCCTAAGTAGTGTATGTGATAGATGAATCTTAGTTGTTTACTGAATGAAACTCTTTGATCAAAGTAGTGTGAATGTTGGAGACTCCACACTAGATTGTGTGACTCCACTCTAGATTGTGTGATTACCGAGACTAACATTGTCAGTTCACTGTGATCCATTATTACATGCTAGACACATATTGCGGGCTTACAAGATCTAGTTATGTAGGACACAACACCATGCTTAGTTGGTTGTCATTATTGGTTACTCTACCAGTCTCTTCATCGAAGGGAAGGGCCATCTATCAAATGATAGATGTGCAAGGGACCGCATTATGAGTTTGTGGTTGGTGGAAAAGCACCTGAGTGATGCTTCTCCTCCACATCAGGCAACAAAAGAACCAATATTTGAAAGGAAGGATCCTAGACCATCTTACAACTATTTATTCTAAAGCTCACTATAGCTATGCATGTATTCTTGTATTGTTGTAACTTGTGAAGTTATTATAATGAAATGAAATCTCGTTTGTATATTCTCAATAAAGAAAGAAAAAAAAATATTGCAATGACTTGTTACCTTTTTATTTACTCACAAGGTGTAAATTTAGAAAAAATTACTACATTGAAGGGTTGGCACATTACAGAAGTGCTTTACCTCTTCCACATGAACTATCACTATGCAAATTGTAGACTGCAATAGAAGATCAAGAGTTTCAAGTTGCTTTAGAAAAAATGATTTTGTACCTTGCTAAACTTGAAGAGTAACGAAATAAAATGGTGGATAAGACTTACCATGCATCAAGCCAAGGTTAGAATATTTTTGATAAAAAAGGCTAGGCCAAGAAGATTTATGGTTGGAGACTTGGTAGTCTTATGAGATAAATGTAGAGGATTGAAGGGTGCATATAAATTTTTTGATGCTCTCTGGAAGGGTCCATTCAAAATTATTGAGGAATGCAGTCCTAAAACTTTCCTCCTGGATTACCTATATAATAACCCTCTTCCCATTCCTTATAATGGGAAAAACCTCAAGCTTTATCAAATGTAAGTGTCCTTTGAGAATTTCCTTGTACATAGTTATTTTAGGTTGTCATCTCATTTTTGGTGTGCTTCTTTATGGTGTTTGAGAGTTGTTGGTCCAAAATGTGATATCGACTCATTCGACCAATGGATAAAACAATGGTCATTTGTAGTAAATCTCTAGGTTCCTTGCTTCATCCTGAGTAGTCTTCATCCCTAGTCAAAGCTAATTGTTTCCATAGTTTTTGTCATTTCTCAAAAACTTGTCTCTACTCGAATTTTGGCTAAGTTCTATGTTGGCAATGTTTCAGTCAGCTATCATAACCATGTCACTCACTGCTCAAGTTTTCCTAACCTCTCCCTTGTCTTCCACAGTGATCAATTTCCAGCATTATATTGTCTTTTCATGTGGTGGTGTTTATTAAAGTTTTCTAAAGTTTTGTAAGTCCCGCTTTGGTTGGTGCCTAAGTCATTTCAGAATTTCTTTGAGTATATGTAATTTTGTAAATCTCCGACTAAGTTAGCAAAACTCTCTCTTTTTCCACCTCAAAGGTAGTGAAGGCTTTGAAGATATTATAAAGCACCTATTGAAGGTTTGGCATTATTTTTCATTGGTTATAGAACCCACGACGACCTCTGACAAGTTTATATGAATTGCTCGTTTTGTTGATAATGTAGTTGTTTCCTTTCATATTTTCAAAGGTGAACATAGTGAAGTGATGATGTGAAAGGTTACATGTGCCAACATGAAAATTCACAAATATGGAGTTGTTTGTTCACCACCATTAAAGAATTAAGATTAGTTGCAACTAATCTTTTGTCTTCAATGCATGTGTGCCAGCTGCAACTAATCTTTTTGTCATTTCTCAAAAAATTGTCTTCTACCCAAATTTTGGCTAAGATCTATGTTGGTGATGTTTCGATTAGTTATGAATTATGGTGTTAAGTCTTTAATTGAAAAATAGGAATCAAACCATAAAAACATGTGATAGATATAAACAATGCAGAAAAAATAGTGTAAAAGATATAAGGAATTACAACTACTTTCTTTTTTGACTAATTCCATTGTCATTAATCTATGCAAATAAATAAACAACACAAATAATATTAAGGCTTGACACCAGAATCTATTGATGCTAACTGTGGTTAAGTCCATTGAAAATAAATGAGAATGTAATTAAATGTTTCCAATAACAACAAATATTTTGTCTCCATTAACAATGCCATTAATGAGAATGCCATTAATAATGCAGCTAATCTTTTGTCTCTGATGCATGCATGCTAGCCGCAACTAATCTTTTTGTCATTTCTCCAAAACTTGTCTTCTACTCAAATTTTGGCTAAGTTCTATGTTGATGACATTTCGGTCAGTTATCATAACCATGTCACTCACTGCTAAAGTTTTCCTAACCTCTCCCTTGTCTGCCACGATGATCAATTTCCAGCATTGTATTGTCTTTTCGTGTGGTGTTGTTTATTAAATTTTTCTAAAGTTTTGTAAGTCCTGCTTTGGTTGGTGCCTAAGTCATTTCAGAATTTCTTTGAGTTTATGTAACTTTGGCGATCTTTTACTAAGTTAGAAAAACTCTCTATTTTTCCGCCTCAAAGGTAATGAATGCTTTGAAGATATTATAAAGCACCTATTGAAGGTTTGGTGGTATTTATCATTGGTTATAGAACCCACGACAACCTCCAAAAAGCTTATATGAATTGCTCGTTCTGTCGATAATGTAGGCTTTTCCTTTCAAATTTTCAAAGGTGAACATAGTGAAGTGATGATGTGAAAGGTTACACGCACTGACTTGAAAATTCATAAATGCAGATTTGTCCAGTTAAAGAATTAACACCATAATTCATAAATGTGGAGTAACTGTTCACCACCATTAACAATACAACTAATCTTTTTTCTCTGATGCATGCATTCCAGCCACAGCTAATCTTTTTGTCATTTCTCAAAAAATTGTCTTCTACCTGAATTTTGGCTAAGTTCTATATTGTAGATGTTTCAGTTAGTTATCATAACCATGTCACTCATGTAATGCCCCGCCACGCAACCCTAGAGGAAGTTGCAATTCACTACTCAAACGTACTATTTTTTTTTTTGTTTAAGAACAAATAACATGCAAGATCACTATCCATTTCCAACAACCTCTAAGGTTATGAGACTGAGATTACTTAAAACCCAATCAAGATACATGAATTAAAAACATAACATTTAATTACTTAACAAATTAAATACTCATACGTCCCAAACATGATAAAATTACAACAAAGGCATAAGAAATACCATATGTTCCCAATAATAATCTTTACAATATGATTACAACACTCATTCCCCGAATGAGGTAATTCCAATATACAAGGTTACAAATTACATCTTCCACCTCGATACAAAGAGGGGTAATAAATTACACTAATAACAGAAAAGAATAAAGCATGAAGTACTGGATCCCACGAACTCTCCAACTGGAAATCTCATCCACACGAAAAAGAAGATGACCCAACGGATTAAGGTGCACGTTCCACCCAACCATGTGATACCCGAAGGCTCACCCCCCGTGCTAGGAGATAGTAACAAGGAATTCCTATACAAGACCATCCACTCCTAGACACAGGCTAACTCACATTGACACAACCAAACATATGAACCAAACATCCATAAGGATAACACAAATACAACTCCAACATCACTGACATAGGTCACATTACTTCCAGAAATAAAATAGATCGAGTATGATGAGAAGACCATACACATACAACCAAATACCAACTGTTGTCATAGAAAGAGTGTCATCACATAGCTTGACATGGGATCTCCTCTGGGAATCTTCCTAGGCTCCGGCCCCCACTATGGGTTATCCTGGTGGCCTCTACCGAATCCTGACACCCATACTCACTCATGCGGAATCAAATACCTTTCGTAAGGACAAGATAGATGACCTTGCCATTCCAGGCCTTCTCGTCTCATCCCAAGTCTATACAAGCCCTTGCATCCATGAGCGAGGCTCAATTATCTTAATTAATGAGAAAAACTACCTAACTTCTAAGTACATTAATTTAGTTATCACTTGATTAAACCATTTTTGAAGGTTTCCCATTTTACCTCTTTGGGCTCTAGCCCCTAATAGAAGCCACTCTTCTACTTGACAACCTACCAAACCAACCAATCACCAAGGGAATCCCAAGTGAAAACCAACAAGATAAAACCACTCCAACTCTAGGAGGAACATGAAATAAAAATCCACTCCAACACAGGAGGCAACAAAAGTCAAAACTCTCTCCAAACACTGGAGGCAACAAAGGTCAAAACCCTCTCCAAACACTGGAGGAAACAAAGGTCAAAACCCTCTCCAAACACTGGAGGCAATAAAAGACATACTCCACTCCTTCCAAAGGAGGTACAAACCACATAAACCACTCCTAATACAAAGGATGCACAAACTATCCCTGTTCATGAAAACCAGGTAAAACCACAAGATACAACCAAACATCCTACCCAAGGAAATACAATGGTTGACTACATAACGACAACCCATACAAATAAATGAAACCCCATCTGGAAGACTTACATAAACAAATCACTCCAAATAGAACAAACAACTTAATCAAAGAGTTCCCTAGCCTCTAGAAGCAAAACTCAATACTACCAAAGTACACTCATAAATTTACAATCATAACAATATTGCCCATACAATACCAACAAGAATTTGCTTAAATCAACAATCATATAAATACACGTTCTTTAAAAACTAAAGATGTCTTTCGACATAATGATCTTTTCTCATAAACAGGAACCAAAGTACATATTTACCTCATATACTTAATCTTTTAACTATTCATATAAGTTCTAAACAATATAATTTTTTTATGAACCTTATCTATTCCTTGCAATCTGGAAACAAACAACATTCCCCATTCACCATTTAAGGCAATGGAATACACGAACTTTTAAATAACATTCTACCCATTATAACAACATTGTAATAAAATAACCCTTTTCTTTACACATTTAATATCATCACTTTTGCTCTAATTATAATCCATATAACTTAACCACGTACATAATCCTGACATTTAACATATCCTTTATAAGAACTTCAAGATTCCATCAAATCAAACAAGTCATTGTAAACACATTAACCATATTCGTTTCAATTACAACCCTAACCCTTAACCAATATTTAATCATTACACTAACCTTAATTCCCAAAGTACAATAGCACTAATTCTAAAATCGAAACTTGCATACACCTTCCAACTCAAACACAATTATACTAATTAATTTTCACGTGATCCATAATACTAAAATATTATTCTTTATTCAAACTTGATAAAAAAAAATATTATTTAAGGAATCCCAATTCCCAAAAAATAAATTTAATATAAAAGCTTTAACTTTAAACATCACTTAGGAAGCATCTCAGGTGATTCAATAACCTATCATAAGGATATTCTAAATCCAAGCAAAGCAATGGCATAGCGCAAGTAATCAATTAAATAATTAACAATAATTGTGCATACTCGAAAATCAATCAAATTTCATTGGTAACTTACGAAATATTATAACTAATAAGTTTATTCCATTTTCTCAATTTATTCATAATGATCAAAGCAATTTTTTTTTAAATAAAGCATTTTATTCTAAAATCCATTTTCGCATTCATCATAGTAAAATACCCAACTTAAAATAATTATATTTAAACATAAATATATATTCAATATATATTTATTATTTAAATTTAAATTTCCACCATTTAAATTTCAAAACAATATTTTAAATGTATTCCAATTATTTAAAATATATATTATATAATACATATATTATATATATATTAAATAATAATAAAAAAATAACATATTATAATTATAAATATATATATATATATATATTTATATAACATATAATATATATATATATATATATATTTAAAACATATATATATAATATATTATAAAATATATAATGAAAAACAAAACATATATATATACTATATATATTTAAAATATATAATAAAACAAAAAAAGCCAATGAAATATTATTAGGGCAAACCCCTAACAAAGCGAGGGACATACTGGCCGTGCCTAGCCCTCAAGAGGTGACGCCGCCTGGTATGCTGCCTCCCCATTGCATCAGGTGCTGCCAACAAATAATTTCCCTTTGGGTTTGGATCAGTAGCCATAATTTCAAAACAAACTTCCATTTATTTATTTTTATATTTATAAAATCACAAAAACAAAAAAAAACGAAACCCCTCAAGGGCTTTTCCGTAATACCCTAAAATCATTAAAGGAATATAAATATATAAAATATACATATATATATATATATAATGTAATTTTGCTTTGTCATCAGCCAAATAGAGAAATCTCTTTCTTCGAAACACAATAGAAGCATTGTGCAAAATATTTAATCACAACTTCATAAAAGTAATAAATTTGTTTTCAACTTTAAACAAAGATTTTTTAAGATCTTCTTTTGTTCCTTTTTATTTCTATTGTTTGATTTTTTTCTTGTTTTCCTTTCCATTTCATTCCTATTGCAAGAATATATCTTTGTTTTCTCTTCTTCCATGATTTCAAAGAGGTTTCCATATTTGTTTTCTAAATTTGCATTCAAATTGAAACCAAAATCTCAAAACTTCAAAACAATAAAATCAGAATAAAACTTGTGATCATGAACTTGAAGAACAAATTGATGTTGAGTTTCTCTACAGATTCCACTCCTCCACCATTTCATCCCAACATCTCCACCTTCAAACCAAGATCCAATCCCCAAAAAACCCCCAAAAAAGAAATAAAACCCAAATAAAATATATTATCTCCCCCAAACTCAAATTCAAATTCAAAATGAAATTTCATGGCTTCTCCAAATCCTCCCCAAATTGAGTCGACTGTTCTAAAATATCTTTTCCACCCAAAGTTATTGAATTTTGAAGATATTTGAATTTTAAATAACTTAGAACAAAATTCCAATTTCCAAATAGAATTTAATACATTTAAAATTTTCTTTTCAAACAAAAGAATTTAAACTTTTAAAACTTTCTTTCCAAAAATAAACTAACACTTTTAATTCAAAAGAATAACTTAATCAATTCAACACAATTAATTTAATTAATCAATAAAATAAATCTAATCCGAGATTAAATTATTTTATTAATTACATTAAATTATTTAATAAATTAAATAACATTTTTAACAATATAGCCAGATTTATTTAAACAACAACTTAACTACAAAAGCCATTTATTTACTTTTATATCTTGAATTTAAATAAAACCAAGGTGAAAGGGACAACATATAACAACTACACTTGACTACTTATCTCGATGACACAAATACCTCACATGACCAGAGGTGACTTGGCATGGAAAGTTCCACTACTATCTCCAAATCAATTACTATTGGTCAATGGACACTTCAAAACCTCGGTGGAAACCGTGGAGTCGATGTTCTTGTACCTCGCAAATTCTCAGAAACAAACGAAAATTTTAACAGCGTATAACATAGTAGATTACACCGCGGAAGGGGAAATCACTAATCACAAGCGCCAGATATGAAAGGGGATGTAATCCCGCCCCTTCACCAATATAGTATTACTAACTGAAGAATCTAACATAAATAATATAATCAAAAGCATAAAGCATTGTTAATTTCAAATATCGAGTAAGCTAATCCAAAGCATGCCTTAATGATAACATCGGAGTAAAATACCATCACATCAAAATAGAACATTCACATCACTTAATAGTCAGTGATCAAATAGCAACCAAGTACCTTAATTCAAGTGTTAACAGAAACAAGGCATAACATAGAAAACATTGTCTAATCATCAGAGTACAAAATGGAGGTGTTACATATATCGTTGGAAATCTTGCAAAGAGAACTACAACACCAAAACTATTTAAAGATCATGTCATCCACTATTTGAGATTTTACGAGGCTTCTAAAGGCTTCAAATTTGAGTTTGAATTTTTATTGGAGGAGTTTATTGGAATGAAAACTTTAATGTCTCCCAAGCAGTATAAGATATTGAGATGATTCTTTCACCACTAGATTTTATTGAATACACTGGATACTGAGGGGGGTGAATTAGTATCTGCAAAACTTAACCCCTTTGGAACTTGAACTCTTTAGCACAATACTAACTTATTAACCCAATCAAAATCTTTAAATAGATTTTCCCTAATCCTTCCCAACTTTTCGACATATTTTGAATTTCTTGATTTCGTTCATAAATGAGAAAGTTATGCATGTTTTACTGAGACTAGTTCTCACAGTCATGGTCCTTCTGACAATCTCCCTCTCCTAGTCAAACCTTCTAAATTCCCATGACTCCTTCCTTGGTGTGGGTTTTCTCTTTTTAGCATATGCATTCAATGACAATTTAAAAATTGCCTTCCCACCTTACAATCCACTAACACCACTTCCCCAACACCTTGCATTCCCATTTTTTCTACAAAAATGCAAATTCAAATTTTGAAGGGAGTTACAATTCCCATTAAATGCCCACTCACAAGCTTGGGCATGGGATTTTCCTTTTTGGAAAATTAACACTTTTCAACAATTTTAAAAACAATAAAAAAATGCATCAAATTAATAATTGATTTTTCCCACAATCATCACCAAATTATATTATGTTGGAGGAGTTAATAATTTCATTAATTTGTGCCTACAACCAAAAAAATCAAAACGAAACTCAAGAAATAAAAGTTAAAATATTTTTGGAGATGCAAGATTGTCTATACCCCTAGATGCTTTTGCATAAATAAATTTGGAACCTAACATTTTTTCTAGAAATGGGATAGAATTGTTAAAAATAAGGGACCATCAGATATTATGGTCATTAAAAGAAATGCATATTTTGAAATCATTTCCAATACACTTGAGAAAAATATTAATTGCCCCAAAATCCTTTAAGATACTTTAAGAAACAAAATAACTTTTCATTTTTAATAAGGTAGTTACGACAAAAAGAGTATGGAGGCCAATTCCCTACCCAACCTTTCTATCATAAGGAAAATTAGATGAAATATAAATTCTAAGGATAAATTTCTAGGCTTCTAGATCTTTAAGGGCTTGAATTAACCATTTAAAAAAAGGTATATACTTTGTCTATGTTCAATAATAATTTCCATCAAACCTTTCTCCTAGTGAGGCAATATATCCCAAACAACTTTGTGGAACACTTAGGCTTGTTTTACATTGGTCCATATGAAATCACATGAAAATTTGGTGTATTTATCATAAGTCTCTTTAGAAGTATCCTAATAGAGAGAGTGGCTTAAGGATTTCTCTTGAAAATTAATTTTCATAGGGGAGATGTTCAAGTTTCTTGGTATTACATTTTCCTTTGAAAGATCACCTTCCACTTTTAGAATTGTTTTTTAGATTATTAAGATTCTTTTGTTTATAAACAATATATACTTATATAAAATTATAAATACATTTCATTTATTATATATGTTAGTAATATCACTTATAGCTTCTATTGAATGTCTAAGAGAAATAAATATTTATGTACAATATGAAAAAACCACATTAATTCAATAACATCAAAATCTTTAATCCCTTATACCAATTTGTCCACATTTGATTCTAATGCTTTAGAATATTTGAAACATATTTAACCATTTATTTTTTATTTTTAGTGAGTGGTGTATAATATACTATATTTTAAACATGCATTTTGATATCAATATTTGTTTACAAACCTCATAATAACAATAACCCACACAAAGAACAATCACAATACCAAAAAAAAAAAAATCCTGAGAAATATCTATAATTGACATATAAGATTTATTATTAATACAACCACAAAATAAATTAGTGAAAGCTTCACTAATGTCCTCCATCTAACATGCTTTATAAACAAAAACCTTTAAATATAAAAGGTATTCAACTATGAAAACTTGTATAGAAAGGACACCAATACAAACATGAATGCATCAAGATGCACTTATTATTAAATTTACTTCTAGGTTTATATAACTCACCAAATTATATATTAGTTTTGATGTACTTAATGCAATATGATAAAGATGTAATAAGTGTGTATTGAGAAAGACTAATTTTAAATAAAAATAATCAACACCAATCATAACTCTTTTGTGATTACAATATATCTAGAAATCCAAAAGAAATATATTTGACAAAGTTAGTGGTTATGAGATAAAGACTAATTCTCATAGTAAGGGAGTCCAACTACAAAGATTGAATCAATATAACTTTCTTTTACAAGAGTATACAATAATTACAATATAAAGGGTTACCCAATAATTGCAAGGCCAACCGAAGCAAAATTGAGAAGAAATCTTCTATTTATTTTTTAGAGTCCACAAAATCAAGGCTTAAAAACGTTAAATATGGTAACTCTTCAAAGTACAATATATGTTGGAGTTTTATATTTTGTGATTTGTTAGTTTTTAAAAAATATATCTTTTGAATTTACGAATTTGTATTGTTTATCAATTTTGTTATGTTGTCATTCATATATAAAAATGATAAATAATTTATTTATTTAAAATATTTTTTTGGTTGTTGCGTGATAATTCATAATAAAAAAATTGTAAGTTGGTGTTATTAATAGGGTGATTGTAAGATCATTATGGGTCAAACAACATCTTTAAGTGGTAATAAAAATACTAAAAATAGACTTAAATAACTCTATAAAACAAATTAAGGTACTTATCTACAAAATCTTTTAAAATGGCTTAATAAAAGTTATTGGAAACTAAATTTAATCTATAGAATATTAATTTTTTTTTTAAATAAAAGAAGTTTGGTAGATATTTGAAACTGGTACTCCTTAAATTTTAGAAAAAATAAGAAAAATATAATATTTTTTATCAAACCTTATATAAGTAAAAGACACATGGAGAGATGATATACATATTTTTGTGAATCTATTTGTAAATAAATAATTACTTATTTATTTTTAATGTATTTTTTTTAAAATGACCTATTTAACTTGGTCAAAAAATATGAAATTTAAATCTTTTTAGAAACCTATAACCAACAAAGTCTAAATTGTAATACAATTTGAAAATGATTACTGTGTGTATATGTATATATTTGTATATTTGTATATGTATGTATATATGTATATACCTATGTGTATACATATACATAGATATATATGTACATATATATACACATATATACATGTGCATACACATATATACACATTTAGATAGATTAGTAATTTAAACATAATCTACATATAAAATAAATAAAAATAAGGTTTTAAAATTATAATGAGGAGTATGTTGTGTTTTTAGAATTGTAGATTTTCTTCTACAAGCACTTTTAATTATACTAAATCTAGTTAAAAAAATTTGCCATTTTTGAGGGTGAAGTTGAAGAAATTTTAAGAATAATAGTAAGTGCATGATCTGGTAAGTTTTGGGAAAGTTTTGAAACTCCAACTTGTCTAAACTTAAGATAATCTTGAGATATTTTTTGAAGGGAATCCAAATATGAGCTATAAATGTTAACACATTTTCCATCTAAATCTATATGTTTTGATTAGGGGGAAAAATAGGTTTTGAATGGACCCAAAACCATTTACAAACAAGTTTTGAAGGGACCCAAAACCCTCTAAAAGAAGAACAAGTTGCAAACGAATATAACATAGAAAACCAACAGAAATCCAACAACAAACCTCCAAATGATCAGCATGACAACCCAAATCTGCACCAACAAAAAAGGTTTTGAAGGAAACCTAAAACCCTTTACAACCAAGATTTACTAGGGATCTTGAACCCAACCAAACTAAACAAAGACACAACCTGAAATAGTCAAGAAAAAACAAACAAGATGCTCAGTATAACAAGAACTGAGCCATAAAAAACTACCTTCCACAAGAAGTGGAACCATCACCCAACTCTCCATACCACTGGCAGGAACAACCAAGACACAAAAAACTAAGTGATCAAAAGCAACAGAGACCATCAACACCCCCTCTCCCCCTCTATAGGAGAAGTCACCATGTAAACCTAATCTACCACTGCCAAGGATCTCCAATCAAACCACATTCCACCTCCATAGGAATGGCCTCCTCCTCAATAGAAGTTGCACTGGAGAAAACTTGCAGAAGAAGTGAGAACAAACCACCACACCAAGGACATCCATCTCCACCTCAAAAGGAGATGTCTCCACCTCCATAGGAGAGGTCTTCGCCTCAATAGGAGACACCAACTGCAAGAAACAAAAGAAAGAAAACACTCCAACAAAAATAGTAAACATAGTAACCAGGGGAACCAATAACATCAGGGACTTAAGGATGAACAAAGAAAGCAACCCTGTCAAATCCAAACCAATGGTGGAAACAACACTCTTAAGATCTTGTGGAAATAGCTCTATAACCACCACAATAGAGGAAAACCCAACAATAGAAAGGGAAACGAAGACTTCCTTAGGAACGAAGAACAAAAGGGACAACAGAAAAATCTTGCTAGTAAAACTAACTAGCAACTTCAAAACCCATCCTAGAGCAACATAAATACCAAAATGCACCAAGAAAACCTAGGACTCGAAAGAACAAAGCCCATCCAAAAAGACAAACACAGGGAAAATCCCAGCCAACAAGAGAGGTACCAAAGGATAAGAAACAATGACACTAATGAGGGAAAAAGGACAGAGGAAAATGGAAACACCTTCAACAATAAGGCTAAAAACCACAACAGAAAGGAGGGAAAACCACCACTCCAAAATGGTCTCATTGGTAGATAAAGCAATAAGCACACACCTCTTAAGACAAAGCTATTGTGAATCGTCCCAAGCAAAGAAAGAAACCATCCCACTCAACACTCTGAACCCCAAACCCCAAAGAACAAGAATCTTCCCAAAGGAATATGGGAAAAGAATCCCAAAAAAACTAGGAGAAACACCCCAAATTCGTAGGTAAGGACAACCTAGTAAAACAACAAAATACAAGGCCAAAGGAGAACAAAAGTAGAGAAACCCCACTCCAGAGGAAAGAAAAGAGCAAGTTGAAGCAATAAGCTCAACATCCCTAATATGGCAGTCAAGGAACAAAAGCAGCCAGGACAACTCCTCAAGCACACTGAGAGCAAGAAAACTGAGCTTCAAAACCTTAGCCAGAAAAGGAAATGCAGGAAGGAAACACCCTTGCAATCCGAATGCCACACCCAAACCACAAATAAATTGGTCTGCAAAGGCAAGAGGAAACCCAAAGGAACCACTAAAATCATCCGCCTCACCCTCAGACACACCTTCAATGGGTTTAAAAATGGATCTCCCACTCATATCGTGCAGCCCATCCATTGCTAGATGAATAATAAATCTAAATGTTTAAACCTTGATATCTAACATTTTTTTTGTCATTGTCACTATTTAATCCATTATAATATTACATTTATTTATTAATAATAAATATAATACAAATAAATAAATAAAATTATAATTCAAAAGGTATCACAATGATGAAGAATCACAAAATGGACACTAACAATGTCAAAGGAAATCTATGAGATTGAATACATCACTGAAAATCCATGAGATGGCATACACCACACAACTAAGATAGGTTGTAGTTAAGGCATCACAATGAACAAAACCACATTATGAGGGAATTCATAGAGCATACACCAACACAACCAAAAAAGAAATATAAACATAAACAAAGAAATCATAAACTTTGGCAAAACCCAAGGGAAGTTGAATAAAAAACCTTTCTTACCATGTGAACATAAGAACATGACGGCTTTGATTTTTTCATTTTGTAGGAATAATTAATCTTTCTTTCTTTTTTTTCAAAAACTAATTATACATGTTAAGTGTTTTCCCTTACAACAATAAGTGAACTTTTTATTTTATTTTATATTTCTTTAAATTATTAGTTTTAGTTATCAAGAAAGTTAATATATTTTAGTTTATTGGGAAAATCAAGTACTTATAAATTACAATAAATTATAAATATTAATATTATTAAATTTATTATAAAATAAAATATAATACTTATAATAACAGAACATTGTACAACTTTATTTGTGGCTACCATATTCTTGAGGGCCAATAATATTTTAAGCAACCAAGTTATTTCACATCCTTAATATAATTATTTCTATAATTACATAATTAAATAACTACATTGTTAATAATTTGTAGGTTGGAATACCACCTGGTGTTCTAAATGTGCTCTCTGGCTTCGGAGAAATTGTCGGTGCAGCTATAAGCAAACACATGGATATTGATAAGGTATATATATTTACCATAATCTCATTTTTATATTAAACCTTCAAAATTTGTTTAAATTAAAATTAAAATGTTTTGCAACCATCTAGATTAAAGTTAATTAATACTTTATGTATTATTTAGATTTCATTTACAGGGTCCACAGAAGTGGGGAGACTGGTGATGGAGGCAGCCGCAAGGAGCAACTTGAAGGATGTGACATTAGAACTTGGTGGAAAATCACCTCTTATTATCATGGATGATTTTGATATTGATCAAGCTGTAGATATTGCCCATCGTGCTGCTAATACAAATATGGTATGATCAAATAGCTCAAAACTTATTCCAGTAAGAGGTCCAACATTTTAAGAAAAGGGATAATTATATTTTCTTCTAAGGTAAAATGAAAAAATATTATTTTCATATGGCAGGGACAAATATGTATGGCAGGTTCAAGGGTCTTTGTTCAAGAGACCGTGTATGATGAATTTGTGAAGAAAATCATAAAAAGAGTTCATAAACAAGTGATGGGAGATCCATTTAAGCAAGGAGTTCAACATGGTCCCCAGGTTCTATACTACTTCACTATGATTTTATTTAGAGGACTTACTTGGAATTAATTACTATTTTTTCTATTTTTACAAAAGAAAAAAGGAAGAAGAAAAAACCACTCTTAGATTATTTAACTTCTTCAACATTTCCTTGACATAATTTGATTGTGAAATGAAAAGACCTTTATCTATCTAATTGAATTTCAACATAGCCCAAGGAAGAAATTCATCTCCCCAAACATTGACATTTCAATTTTTTTCTACATATCTTCTACAAATTTCTTACACATAGATTCATTTCCTCCAAAACTTATGTCATCAACATACACAATCACAATCAAGGTTTGATATTTTTTCAACTTTGAAGTAAAGATTTATATCTTTGGTACCTTTGTTGAATCCTTGTTGTAGCAAGTACCTGTCTAACCTTCCATACAAAGCTCTGGGAGCTTGCTTCAATACATATAATGCCTTCTTCAATTTGCAGACCATGTCCAATTTATCTGATAACTGAAATCCTTCCAGTTGTTCTATGTATACTTCCAATTCTCCATTCAAAAAATAAAACATCACATACATTTGACATACTTTAAAATCCTTATATACCACAAAAGCCAAAAACATCCTAATAGCTTCCATTCTTACCAACAAATAAAATGTCTCCTCAAAGTCTATTCCTTCTACTTGTGAGTAGCCTTTACACACAAGTCTTTCCTTGTTTCTTACCACTTTTCCACTCTTATTCAGTTTGTTCTGAAATACCCACTTAGTTCTAATCACATTCTTGTTTGTTGGTCTTGGGAAAAGTTCCCAAGTTTGATTCTTCTCAATCTATATTAGTTCAATTATTCCATGTCCTTGATCCAATACTCATCCTTGCATGCTTCAATCACTATTTTAGGTTCAACTTCATAAAGTAAACATAGATTTACCTGTTCTTTAGCAACTTTTCTTCTTGTAAGTACACCTTTGCTTTTATCACCAATGCTCTATTCTTTAGAATGATTCTTTTGCACATACTTAGGAGTTTTAGGAATCCTTTTTGGAGCTTCTTCCTCTTCAATCTTCACTTCTTTTTCCTTAGCTTTTTTTCTTCTCTACAATAAGACTTATCTGATTCATATCCATTTATCACCATTGAATTCTTTTATAGGTCTTCATCAACCTTGACACTTGCACTCTCAACAATATTTTTTAGCCTCTTGTTGTAGCATTAGTAAACTTTGCTTCTAGTAGAATATCTAAGGAAGATACCTTCATCAAATCTTGCCTCAAACTTACCTAAATTTTCTTCATATCTTCTAATATAGTGTTTGCTTCCAAATGTTCTAAAGTATTTGACTATAGGAATCCTTCCATATCATAGCTTATAGGGAGTCTTTGTGTTGTTTTCTCTTTCTTGAACTCTATTAAGTATGTAAACAATAGTATGAATTGCTTCTCTCTAGTAGACTTCCGGTAGATTTTCTTCTTTCATCGTTGTCCTTGCAACTTCTTGAACAATCCTATTCTTTCTTTCAACCACTCCATTTTGCTAAGGAGTCTTAGGGGTAGATAAATGCCTCTTTATTCCATGATTCTCAAAAAATATATTGAACTCATTGGAGGTGAACTCTCCACCTCTATCAAACCTCAAGCATTTTATTTTCATATCCATTTCATTCTCAACCATAACTTTGAATTCTTTAAAATTATCTAGATCTTTTGATTTTCCTTTGAGAAAAGTAACCCATGTCATTCTAGAATAATCATCAATCAATAGCATGAAATACTTGTCACTTTGAAGACTTCTTACTTTGGTAGGACCACAAAGATATGTATGCACCAATTCCAAAAGTCCAATAGAAGATTTTTCTTTGACTTTGAAACTTCTTGCTTGCTTTCCAACTTGACATTCCTTATAGAAAACATTGATAGGCTTTGTAATCTTTGACAGATCTCTCACAACTTGAACTGAATTTATTCTCACTAGGCTATCAAAATTGATGTGACACATTCTTCTATGTTATAGCCATCTCTCATTTATCTGAGTCATGAAACAATAACCATCAACACCTTTGAGCTTATAGAAATTTCCATTTGTCCTTCTTCTAGTAGCAACCATAATTTCAAAGCCTTTTACGATCTCACAACCATCATCCTGAAACATAAGATTGTATCATTGCTACACACTTTTCCAACACTCAAGAGGTTGTCTTAAACCCTTAGCATAGAAAACATCATCAGTATTATGATTTCCATCAAAACTAATTGAACCTTTTCCACATATCTTAGTAGCGGATGTATTATCGCCAAACCTAACTAGTCATCCTTCATACTTTTCAAGTTTAACAAACTTACTCTTGTCACCAATCATATGATTAGAGCATCCATTGTCAATGATCTAGTTGTTATTCTCCTATCTACAAACACCAAAGTGCCTTCATTATTAGCATTTTCTTCCAGAACACTTTCCTTCACAAATCTCTCAGAGTTAACAGAATTAGTTTCATCTCTTAAAGCCATGAACAAGCATTCACCATCCTCATCCCCATAATTAGATTCATCATCAGATATACTGGGATCTTCTCTAACATAATAATTTTTCTTAATCATCTTACCTTTGTTCTCCTTATTTTTGTCATTCAAAGCTCTGTTTGGACATCTTGGAGCATAATGACCTATCTTTCCACAACTAAAACATTTAAAAGGAAACTTACCTATGTACTTTCCAGTACCCTTTTTCATTCTTCTCACAAAGTTAGCTTCCACATCATCAAGATCCTCCCAATTTGATTCCACAGACTTCTCTGATTTTCCAACCTTAAAAGAAGTCTCAACTTTTGCATTGCTTGGACCAAATTCTCTCATTTCAAAAGCAATTAAGGAGCCATACAACTAATCTCTAGTATATCTTCCCAAATCTTGAGATTCCTCAATAAAAGAAACTTTATGACTATATGATTTATGAAGAGTTCTAAGTGCCTTCATTACCACTTCTCATTCTTTAAGTTTTCCACCAAGACCTCTGATGGAACTAACAACTTCATCCACCTTCTGAATGTAGCTTGTAATATTTTCATCTTCAGACATCCGCAGGTTCTCAAATATGATCTTCAGGTTCTACATATTAGCTTGTTTGACCTTGCCATCTCCTTCATAAATGCTTTCTAACTTTACCCAAATTTCTCTAGCAGTTCTCAAATTCATAACTTTCACAAATTTAGAATTAGCAAGACCACTTAAGAGACATACCTTTCTTTACTGTTTCTTTCATAGGCCTTGATCTCATCATCAGTGCTTAGACCATTTACAGGCATAGTATATCCAATCTCAACAAACTTCTAGATTTCAAACCCAAGAGAAACCAAAGAACCTTCCATACTTGCCTTCAAGAATGCATAATCTAATCCATCAAATAGAGGAACATCTTTTTTGTGTGCCATCCCAGATCTACCTCAAGCAATTAAACTTTCTTCCAAGGAACCTTTCTCTAATACCAATTGTTGAATGCACACGACAATTGAGAGAGGGGTGGTGAATCAATTGTACCTTAAAACTTCAAAACCCTCACAAACATTCAAATCCACATTAATTCAATTAACCCTTAATATGTTAGAATGATTTATCATGAAAACAAATAATAGAAACATAACCAAATCAACATCATACACAAAGAAACATCAAATTTACGTGGAAAAACCATAGTGACGATTAGCTCACAATATAAGGTAATATCAACACTTATTACAAAGGGATCATTGTCAGAGGGCTCACTACCATAATAGAAAATAAGATAGAGAAGAATGTTACAGTGAGAAATCCATCTCAATGCAACATAAAAGTCCACCACTACATCATCAACACCTTCATAGTCTTACTGAGGATTGTAGACACCTTCTGCTCACTACCTCCAATAATCTAGCACATGAAATCTTGAACTGCACTTCACAAATTCACACCTTACAACTCTGCAATTCACATCACACACATCTATCTTATCATCCCTCAACAACTCAACACATATTTATACCATCTTCAACCTTGAAAACATTCTCCAAGGTCAGATATGCACCTCAATCGTGCAAATTCAAATTAGGTCAGCACAAAAACATTCCTACAGTGGGAAGGAATGAAGGTGGACCACAACACACCTTAACTTGGATTTAAATCCACTCATACACACCACTCCATGCTTCCACAAACACCGAAGCAACTCCGCAATTGGTGTAAACACCCAAGGTCGGTTGAACCTGTGTAAACACCATTAAAAATTAAGTACATGCTTCATTTGATCCAAAAACAACTCACAAACAACAAATGTCACTTGAACATAATTTGGAATATTCTAAAACGCCCTGAAATCCATCAAATTCCTTCACAACAAATTTCACCTAAAGAATGTACACACCCAGTACACAGACATTCTTGCCATACACTATAACTAAAGAAATAGATTTCTGGAGCACCAAACCTCAAACAAATTCAACTAAAGAAATATACAAACACTATCAATACCCTTCTAGATCCACAAGACCTGAAACCACTTTGCAGCGAAATACGAAGAAAAACCATTTCTCTCAAACACCTCTACAATGCATAGCTCAAACACTGGTGAACACAACTTCCTCTACACAACGATCCAACGCACAAAATTATGGATGCAATACCTTTGAACACCTTTGATCAACATATATAAACCACACAAGTAGATCTTTAACATAGAAGAAATTTGGAGTGAAACAAGAACGCTACTCTGTAACATATAAGAATGCCACTACAATACATTGTTTCCTCTTTTTATTCAAATTTTCTCAAAATCACTTCAAAACCAAGCACCAAAGACACATCCTCAACATCTCAACACTTCCTCATCACCACCAAGCCAACTACAACATAGCAACTCAACCATACATCCATAGACAAAATCTTATCAAAGCAACACTAGAGGTTGACAACGGTACCTTACTAATGACAACATAATGCAACTAATTAAAGTGTCATTAGAGGAAAAATCAACTCAATACCAATTGCTCACTCTCTTGCAACAATCTCTTGCTCATACAGTTAACACCAATGACAACACCAAAGCTTGTTGACATCAATAACACCAACTACACATACTTGCAACATTTTTTCTAATAAAAACTTCCTCACCAAATTTTTTTTATTAGGGACATTAATTTCCATACTATTCCAACTATTAATCCTCATTTCTCTAGAAGAGGACTTATAGTTTTCTCTATGAAAATAATAAATATTTTATTTTTTCCTAAGATCCCACATTAACACTCTCTAAAACCACTTCCCGCATAACTAGAAAATCTAATTTCCTATCCTCGCCATTTTTTTTCTCATCTACCATGTCTCCTTCTAATTGGGAAAAAGTTAAGCCTCTAATTAACATTAATATCCCTTGGAAAGAACATGTTCTATTCTAGAAAAAATATCTTATTCCCTTAGTTTATCCTTTTTCTCTAAACTTCTTCCTCTCTATCCATATTTTGAGAGTATATTCCTATTCCAATTATTCAAAAATATCTCCTCTTTGAAATTATAAAATAACCATTCATTACTTTATTTATGGATAAATTTTTTGATAGAGGTCAAAAGTTGCATAATCTCCAAATACTAACCTTTCCTATAGAACCTTGCTTTTATTGACATAAATGAGACATTTTGTAGCTACATGACCTATTTTGTGACATTTAAAAATAATGGAAGTGAATTTTTTATAATCTAGAGCTAAATAAAAAACCTATTCTACATTATTATATTGATAATTTTAAGAAGCAAAATCTCTAGATCATGATGGATAGTAAATCTAGCATAGATAGTATGAGATTTAGCTAGTATGAAATCATCAATTTGATCACCTCCCCTAACATTCTAGATATCATAGAAAAAAACTTCACTCCAAACATATGAAACAAATCTACATAACTACACCCAAAAAAATACCTTGCACCTAACTTAGAGCATTAGAGAGCATATAATGCAAATTTTGACAAAAAATGCATTATCATGAAAAATCATGAGCTTCAACATATAATAGAGTAATGTAAGACCTTAAAGGAAATAAGAACATAGCTAAATTTCAAGAGATGAAAAAATTTCATTGTCTCTTTCCATTCAAATCTTACCTAGTCCAAAATATCATTCTTT
>VDFB02147798.1:0-14918 GCA_007258455.2 Sequoia sempervirens | reverse complement strand
AAAGTTGATTTTGTTGTTGAGGTTGATTTTTGTTGAGGTTGATTTGGTTGAGGATTTTCCTCCTCCTTGTTGAGGATTTCCTACAAATTAAAAAAAAAATCATTCATTTCTAAACTAGAACAAACAAAATCAATTTAAAACAAAAAAATTCATTAGAAATACCAAACAAAACTTACCTCTTGCATCTCTTCGTCGTCGGGGGGCCATATTTGTGAAGAAAATTGAACTCAAGTTGATCAAGTGTCAAGAAGTCACCTCCTCAACAACGCGAGCGCGTAGTGCAGGGTTTTTGGCCGCGGGCAGAAATGGAAATCAGAAAAAACAGAAATGAAGAATGTTCCTTTTTTTTTTTGCTTTTAAAAAGACAAAACGCCAAGCCATGCTATAACTAACGCTTTTATTCATTCGCACTTTTTGTATTGGCCAAAAGTGCTGCACTATCTTGGTGCACTTACCCCATCCAAACTCTACAACTTAATATTACACCTCATATCAAGTAATTTATTATGTCGATAGATTACATTAATAGACATAACCCTACAATAGCAAAACGAGTTTATAAGAGGTCAACACAATTGTAAAAAAAAAAAAAAACACACACACACACACAAAAACAAACACATTTTAGAAAAAAAAAGAATAAACAAACAACAAAAAAATATTTAAAAGGTACATTTTTAATAATGTAATAATAATAATAATAATATAATAACATATATTAAAAAATCAAAATTTTCAAAATATATATTAAAAAATGTTAATGTGGTGAATTTTTCGTGGCAATGAATTTTCCTAGAACCATATAATATAATACTACTTAACCAAAACACAAAAAACAAACACATTTTAAAACAAAATAAAAAAATATATAATATAATAATAAAATATATATCGACGTATTTTATATAGATTATATTTAAGATATATACTAATAATATTATATAAATTATATTTAAGCTATATATACTATAAAATTTAAATCAATTACAAATAAAATTGACAAATTATAAGAGTTTTGTCCAACCCTTAAAAGAATTCAAAGGAGATGGAATCATGTTTGTCCCCTTCTTCAAAGACCATCAAATTTCACCCAAGTTCACCGCCATCGACGGAATCTAATCCCAATTTAGGGTAGAAAGCGACGAGAAGAAATAGATTTTTCCATCGCCTCCGCCAAAATGCAGAATCCAAAACAAATGAAATTCAAAGGAGATACAATCATGTTCCTCCACTTCTTCAAACTCCATCAAATTTTGCCTGAGCTAACCGCCATCGATGAAATCTTATTCCCCACGTCAACGATCAAAACTAAATTTTAGGGTAAAATGCAACATGAGGAAAAATATTCTCCGTGCCTGTCGCCAAAGAGAAGAATCAGATTTGGCCATGTCATCGAATTGGGAGAGTTTTTTTTTTTGTATTGGAATAAGAAAAAATAGAATAACAAGCAGCAATAATGTTGAAAACATACAACAATGCTGTTAAGGAATAGTAGTAGGGAATCCAACAACAATGCTGTTAAAAAACAGTAGCAGAACAGCAGAAGGGAATCCAACAATAATGTTGTTAAAAAATAGCAGCAGAGAAGTCCAGAGAAAAACATCTACAGGTTGAAACAAAACATCATAAAAAAAGCAGCAAAATAATGCTAGAAATAGCTGAAAGTTGCATGGATACAATTAGAAACAACAAATGCTACTGTTGCACACATAAACCTTGCATACATCTTTGCACAAGAACAACTTCCAATGGGGGACCACTGAATAGATTTGCTAGCGATATTCTTGTCGGCTATGAGTTTGTGGTTGAAACAAGTTGCGGTGTCTTTCGATTGCCACGTCATTTCATGCTTTCCATACAGAATGGGGGACCACTAAATAGATTTTCTAGGGATATTCTTGTTGGCTATGAGTTTGTGGTTGAAACAAGTTGCGGTGTCTTTCGATTGCCACGTCATTTCATGCTTTGTGGGGACTTATTGTGGGTGAAATATGGTGGGAATTCAACATCGCAACATTTGTGCATCTAAGTTAATGCATAATTAATGAAAATAAAATAAAATATTTTTAGAGCCATACACATATGTGTGGATTTGAAATCTAAAGTATATGATTTAATTGATTATAACATGATTCATTTAGAGGGTGTTAATGATGGGTCTATTTATTTATATTTTTTTAATTGTTTTTTTAATTTATATAATTTATTTTTTATCATAGAGTAAAGTTAATAATATTTAATTTTTATCGTGTGCATGTTCATATAGATATTGATACAGTCATAGAGATATTATGAGTGACCATTATGTTGTTCATCACTCACATACATCTATGGATTATTTTGTTGATATAGTCTAGAGTAAAGAGACATTTTTATCTCATGCTACATCATTGATTACATTTTTGGATGATGTGATCCCACATACTAAATATTATGATCCATTGCATGCTTTCTGATGATTATGTGCTAAACATTTATTGAGAATTCTTATTGGTCCAACTTGTCAATATAATATATGCACAATTTCTTTTATAATCATCATCTTTAACAACAAGCTTATGAACATTCAAGGGTGTTTGTAAATATGACAAGTGATATTTTGATTAATACAATGGGATGTACTATTGCACCTTTACAAGTTGGTATGAAGGAAACATTTCTTGTGTGTCATATCATTGGGCTAGTTTAGATAGACTTTCAATTTTTCTTGGTAGATTATCGATTGAGCAATGTAAAAAAGTCTTTCTATGTTACATCAATCCATATATCTATGTCAACAGGCCTTCGATTTTCTAGTGAAGTTGAAGGTTCTAAATTCACTCACTAGGGATCAAGTATTCTGGAGTGCAAGACTTCAACACCATAAAGGATCGAGACGAGATTGTGGCCTAGACAACTTTAGCACAATGGATACCTCTTAGTCATTCGCTCTCAATCATAGAGGTTTCAACCTAAGGCTTGTGCTCCCATATCAAGTAGCAAAATAATACTATGAACACTATATAATCCTCCATAAATAAAATAAGGAAATAGTGTGATTATCAAATATTTTAATATTTTGACATGTAAATGACTATCAAATTTAAAATAAAAGATAAATAATTTTTGATAACACACTCACACAATTACACTCCACCTCATGCTCATATACTTATTACAATTTAAATCTAACTGAAAATTAAATCCTTATCTAATGACTCAACAAAATTCTTGTCCACCATTTGAATAAGCCAAGAACTACTTGAAATTGAATCTCAAAGAGAATAAACAAGGAAAATTCAATTTGAGTGCATTGGAGTTATAAGAGCCTTGCCCAACTCTAAACAAAAGTCAAAGGAGATGAAATCATGTTTGTCCACTTCTTGGAACTCCATCAAATTGGGCACTGGCTATCCAACCATCACAATGCACCATGTGCATCTAATGGTCATACCCAACATGCTACATCACTAACTATCTGTTAGAATATTACCAGTTTGTCAGAAATTTACGTGTAGTCAATATTTTGATTTAAAAGACTGGAAAAGTCTTGTCTCGAGCTAAAGAATCGCATAGCACTAAAAGCCAATAAACCTACATCTATTGCATGAAGGTAAAGTAAAAATATTAGGCTTTTAGAGCTACGAGATTATTGAGCTCGAGATAAGACTTTTCCAGTCTTTTAAATCAAAATATTGACTACATGTAAATTTCTAAAAAACTGGTACTATTTTGACAGATAGTTAGCGAGGCAACATATTGGGTATGATCATCAGATGCACATGGTGCATCCTAATGGCTGGATAGCCAATGTGTCATCAAATTTTGCTCGAGTTCACTGCCATCAACGGACGTAATCCCACTAACATCAACTGTTGGACTAAATTTAGGGTATAAAGTAACTTGATGAAATATAGATTCTCCATTGCTTCTACCAAAATGCAGAATCCAAAACAAATTAAATTTGAATTAGAAAACATAGGAAATTCCACTTACTAAATTCCCACAAAATGAAACACTTTTAATGAATTGTTGTGGATTGGCGCAAGCCATGTCATCATATTGGAAGAGCATTTTGCATGACCCAAAAGTGAGGATAAAGAATGGGTCATTGCACATGCTTTCGCTATTTGTGGAAGAATATGGAATTAAAATCTTAAATCCCTTCATTCCAAATTTCCAACTTCATCCTACTAGAAGAATGATGATTATGTTTGACCTTGAAAAAGGTGTTACTTCATGGTTTGTGGGGGCTTACCCATGTTCTTATGCGACTGTTTAAATGTGTTTTCTGTTAAAATTTAAGTACTTGAAGTGTTCCCATGCAAAAAAACATTTTGAGAAAAGGATAATTTGGAAACTTTCCTTATTTTAATGGAACAATTATTGTTTAGAAATTGGAAATAAGCTGTGAAAAGAAAGAGAGGTTGGAAATAAGCATATTGTGAAAAATGTCACATGGTTCCACAATTTTGTTTTCCTTTTCTTTAATATTTATTTTTATTTTCATTTTTTATTTTTAAATGCACAAATTATTATTAATACTACAAATACAAACTTAAGATGATGACTTAACAATAAGTAAAAAAATTAAATATTCATGGGGTCACCAGCTCCACAAATAATTCCTAAATAAGTTGAGTAGTGGTTGCTAGCAAAATAAGCTACAGTTGCATGGAGACCTACCCTTATTATGAGGGAAATCTCGCATATCCAAAAATCATAGCATTTATGTCTCATGATTCTTTTATAGAAGTAAGTGCATCATGAATGAAAATGAAGGTAAAAATAACAATTGGTGACCTATTCGAGGGTAGTATAGTAGAAACCAAAATCTTAACATTTATGTCTCCAAATCTTTATATGAAAGTAAAAGTAATAATAAGTGAATAAGATTAAAGTGGACAACTCAAGTCAACTACCCCGCATACAAATATAAGAGAGCTAGACTTTACTTCACAAAACATACCTAGTGGTGTTTAATCTTTGTTTTTTATAAGATAAAGCAAGATAACAAGGGTCCCAACCTTAGAGGTGGGTGGCTAATCTTTGTTAATATCCAAAAAGATGAGGAGTTGTGCATTGTGATCATTCCTTACTCGTTAAAGGTCTACCCCTACCTAAGACAAAGAGCAACCTAATACACTATAAAAAATGATGTAAAACACTGTATTTTTTTACATGAATTGGAATGTGTATCTTTGATATAAAAGCATATGCCCCTCCATTTCATCATCTATCTTTTGAAATCCCTTATCCAAAAACCAAATGATTTCAAATTAGAAACAATTTATAAAAAAATCTTTCAATGAAATATTTTTGTGAAAAATAAAAATAATGGACAATAAAGATCAATGGCCAAAACAATTTTAATTAGTAGAGAATGAAGTTGGAAAAATATTTGCCTAAAAATAATATTAAAATTTCTACCTTTAAAGGATTTGAATTGAAGAAAGATAGATGATGAAGAATTTAGATAACAAGAATTGGATAAATGAAGAGGGTAAGACAATTCCATTTTCAAAGCTTGTGACCAAGCTTACAAGCTCATTGGCCTCAAACATTAACTATGAAAGAGCTTGCATGTCAAGACATATATACATGTTAAGGGTTATATATAACTTGAAATACCATTATAATACCTCCATTAACTGATAGAATTGCAATAGATGACTCTATGATACCCCCCACTCTTCATGCCATAAGAAAATTTAAATCCAATTTGAAACCAATTGAAATAAACCAAAACTAAAATAAATAAATAAATAAATAAATATGTGTGTGTGTGTGTTTTAAACTAGGTATAATATTTTTTATGGTATGTAGAGCGGGAGGTATCATGGAGTCATATATTGTAGTAAAAAATGTTAAAAAAAAAAAAAAAAACTCATATTAACCAATTTGAAACCAATTAAATTAGACAAGAATAACAAATGTATTGAAAATGTTACAAGATCATTGTTGTAGTGAGGATGGAAGATAAGCTCACCTTCGCTTTCAACCACAAAATATGCAATAGTTGTCGAATATTATTTTCTTTTTGTGATGACTGTGTTGAAAAAATGACTTGAAGAAATATTGAAGGTACTGTGGCTCCCTACCTCATGAACAATAAAGCCAAAGTGCTCCATGAAATGTCCCACTATGTACGATAGGAGAAAATGAGGTCCTTTAAGAATGGCGATGCAAAGGACTCAAAGCATCCCAAATCAACTACAATGTGACTCCAACCTAACTGCAATGAATTCGTTAATGAATGGGAATGGAAAAATAAATGCACATTCACTGATGTGTAGTGCATGGTGGTTAAAATATAAACCCCAAATACGCACCCACCATCGATCCATTGCACAAAATGCTTTGACTTTCATCTTTTTGAAAACCATGTTGATTGAATTAAAAAATGTGTGAAAAAATCGTTGTATTATGATTTTCAATTAATTAATAAATATCATCAAAAATGCATTCTCGAAACTAGATAGACAATCCCTACTTTGAATTTGAATGACTATCTTGAAGTGACATGAAAGAATCGTGCTAACTTAACTTAATCGTGCTAGCTTTTTGGGAGCATGTTAGAGCATAAAATCAACAACTGGGCATAAAAAGAAGGAAAAAGAGCAAAGGGGCAGGCTAGTTTTAGGCCTAAATACTCTACAATTGACCACTACATCACTCTTAGGCACCTAATTGAAAAAATATGAGACACTCAGGGTGAAGAAGCTTTATGTTGCTTTGTTGATTTTAAAAAAGCCTTCGATACGGTGCCCAGAGACAAACTATGGAATAGAATGGATGAGCTAAATATACCAGATGAATATAGGGTTATGGTGCATAGACTTTATGAGCAAGTTAGAGCTAAAATCATAACAATTGAAGGTATGTCTAAATGTTTTGGCAGTGATATTAGAGTCAAACAAAGTTGTCCTTTATCCCCCACTCTTTTTGGGCTATACATTGATAAACTAGAAGATTGGTTAAATGAAATTGGTGAGGAGGGCACTTAGTTGGCAGGTTATGTGGTGAAGTTGGTGCTATATGCAGATGATCTTATCTTAATCTCAAAAATTGCCTATGGTTTGAGGGGTCTTTTGAAGGCCTTGGATCTTTTCTGTTAGGAAGTTGGAATGCAAGTGAACACTACCAAAACCAAAATCATGATCTTCTCCCTAAAGAAGAAAATAAATCAAGATAACTTTCTTTTTGAAGGGAACCCCTTGGAGATAGTGAAAGAATACAAGTACCTTGGGATTGATTTTCATTATAAGCTCAATTGGGAGATTAGTAGAACAAAAAGGATACAAGGGGGTTGGAAAGCTTCTTTCTTACTTCAAAACATGTGCAAGAAAGCTGAACATTGGGATTGGAAAACTAGGAAAAACCTCTTTGGTTTGCTGGTCATGCTGGTGGTTCTCTATGGTTGCAAAGTTTGGGGCAACAACATGTCAAAGACAAATGGAGACAACTAGAAAGAATCCAAAAGCATATGATCACTTGCAACCTCAAAATCAAAACCACGGTCCCTTATGAAATTCTCTTGGTTGAATTGGGAACCTTACCTTTGGAGGCGTCGGCTATAACTCGGTTGCTAAACTATTTAAAGAAGGTTGAGAACATGGATAACCATTGTTGGCCCAAAGTGGTTGCGAAGGAGGTTTTAGGCTGTAGGAAAAAAACATGGATGAAACAAAATAACAATTGGCTAAGCAAGTGGGACATCAACTTGCATGATTGTCCCAATACCAATGAGGAAATTAAAAATTATGTCACAAAAAAGTTCTTGGATGCCATGTGGACAAAGTAGATTGGGCGAAAGAAAGCTCACTATGTCAAAGAGTTCAACCCAACTTGGGAGAATGGAGATAAAACTTATTTAGGAGCTACTATTAAGGGTAAAACACGGTTGCTAATTGCTTAGTTGAGGACCGGGTCGCATCATCTTAGGTGTGAAACTGGAAGGTGGACTATACCTAAGGAAGCGTGGGAGGATAAAATTTGCATGTGTTGTAGCAAAGGGGTGGTAGAGACTGAATGGAATTTTATCATGGAGTGCACGACATATGAGGATATTTGTAGTCAATATAAAGGCAATTTGAAGATCAACAACCTGCACGAGCTATTTGATGAAGAAAAAATCATCAAGACTGCTAGTTTTCTTATCAAAATTCATAGTAGAAGATCCAACATCGAAAAGAATTTGGAGATTTTGTAGTTTTGTGGTTCTTGGTCCCTTAGACTTTTTGGTCTTGTGAACGACATTAAAATCCCTCATTCATTCATTCATCCACTTCTTCAAACCATCAAATTTTGGCCGAGCTAACCACTATTGAGAGAATCTTATTCCCGAACGTCAACGGTCAAAACTAAATTTAATTCAAACTTCAAAATAGCGAAATTCCAGTGAAATGAAAAAGCCTTCAAATGACCGGGTGAAGTTTTTTTTTTAGTTTTTGGACCAGGTAAAGTTAATGCTCTTAAAAAAGGAAAAAAATACTGTTGTTCGTTGTACAGGATTTGGATTGTTGAGGAGATACGAGAATCAATTCATATATTCTTGTCGGCTATGAGTTGTTTGTTGGAAAAAGTTGTGGCATGCTTTGTGGGGACTTATTCTGGGTATTTAAGATAAGGAGTGCATCATTAATGAAAGTAAAAGTAAACTTCTTTTTAGAGTTATTGAAACAAATTTGTGTGAATTTATAAGGTATATGATTTGATTGATTATAATATAGTTCATTTAAATGGTGGTAATGAGGAATTTTTATTTATTTTTAATCTAAACTTTTAGATTTATATAAATGACTTTAATGTATAGCTAAAGTAAAAATATTTAATTCTTATTATGTGCATGATTATATAGATATTGATATGATATATACTTACAGAGATATTATGGGTGAGAGCATCACTCATATAGATCTATAGATTGTCTTGTTGGTATAGTCTAGAGTCAAGAGGTGCTTTTATCTAATACTACATCATTCATTACATTTTTGGATGATGTGATCTCATATATTAATTATTATGACCCATGGCATGCTTCTCGTTGATTATGTGCTAAACATTTGACCAAGGAATAATTCCCTTTCCTAGAAGACTCCTCAAAAGGTGGTCAAAAATATCACAAGCTATCTATGCTATTGCAAGTTGCATACACCAAGATGAGTAGATTCCTAACATGCATATCAACATAGTTAATATTTGTATGCATGGATTTAGATTCGCAAGAAAGTCTAGATTTATAGTTGTGAACGTTAGTTCTACAATTGTAGAATGAAACTAAATTGACAAACAAAGAAAAACTCAATTTTAGAAGTGTTCATGATTGCAAAATCGAACTAGAGTGACAAATATAGAAAAATTTAAGTTAGAAGTAGTCATATAACATCACATGGAGTCTTAATCAAACTGGAAAATCAACTATTAATATTTATGACAACATATCTCTATTGAATTTCTAGATCTAAGTACTATTGTCTATTTAGTTAATTTCCAAGCATTAAATTTAGTAACTTCTCAATCTTAGCTCATTTAGATCTAGAGTAAATTATGGTGTGGTTGTATTGATTTTGTATTTACCCTTAGATAATTTACTAAATATTATCTATTGCCATTTTTATTTTTGTGAGCCTGAATTATCTTACACCCCTAAGGTTTTGTCTTTAGGACCTATCCTTCACCCTTAGGGTTTTGGATCTAGTTTTTTTATTGTATTCAAATATGACTAAGGTTTTGATATCTATTTTATTATGTTCTTTGTCATATTTTTCTTAGAATTTGATATTTTACTTTGTGATCTCTTTGATCTTTATGTCGTTTTCCCTTAGGTCTTACCTTCATGGTTTATTTATAAATATTTAATTTTATTTTTAGAATTGAGGATTTTTTTTATTCTTTTAGATTTTCATTAACCCCTTACCCTTGATTTTTCATTTTTATTGATTAGGGTTTAGGTGTTGAGTTTATATCAAAGTATCATCATTATCTTGATCTCCATTTGAGTAGAAGTCTTCATCTCAACCCACTTATTTCTTCTTATTGAGTTGAAAAAGAAACCCTCAATTGTTCCATGGATAGTAATCATGATACCAAGGAGGATTGTGATCATGATACATAAATATGGGTAAAAGTACATAAGTGAGTCCCACATTTGGGCCAAATATAAATTTCCAAAATGAATATTTCCTAAAGTCACATAGGTTCAATTTAAGATGTCATATTAAACAACATTCAATCAAACCCAATCGTTACACAAATAGAATTGGATTATGTGATATAATTTGATTATATCTTATTTGATTGAAGCCTCTTGGGGTTTTCCTATAAAAGAAGAGGTCAGCCCACTTTTTAACACTCTTTTCAATAAACTAAATGAGATAACTTCTTAAGGTTGTGTAATTAGAGTAAAAGTTGAATTGATCAAGATTTCTTACTTAACTAGCTCGTTATTCTAACTAATTAAACAAGCGAAAAATCTTATATTATACTTCCATTAAAGAAATTAAAAGCATTAAGCATTTAATCCAAACACAACACTTACTATTACACAACACTTCATATATCAAAACACAACTACTTTCTATTACTCTACACATCCATATAACCAATGAGATTCAAATCAATTGAAAACAAAATCCATTTATCTCGTAATTCCACAATATTTGTCTACACCATTTGAACAATCCAAAAAGAACTTGTGATCAAATCTCAAAGAGAATACCTACCCAAACAAAACTCAAACTTTAATATGAAGTCCAAGTCTAAAGAGTATTCAAAGCTGATAATGAATGAATGAATGTTTTTAATCACGTCCACGAGGCCAAGCAGCCTATGGGACCCAAAGATAGCAAGCAAAGAGACGTGAACCCCAAAAATGCAAAAACCTATGTTTCTTTTTCTTTCTGCATCTTGGATCTTCTGCTGTGTATCTTGATCAGAAAATCTGCAAACCCTATTATCTTCTCTTCTTCAAACAGATCACCCAAATTGTTCCCTTTTAATGTCTCAGTATAATTGATCCGAATGTCCTTGTAAGCCGAACATTCCCTGATGTAGTGCCATTCTGTCTCAACCACTCCTTGAGTGCAATATCTACACCTTCTGTCTGCCCACTCCTCTTTAGGTATCATCCACCTTCCGGTCTCACATCTAAGCTGGTGCGAACTTGTTCTAATCTGAGCTATCAACATTTTCGCTTTCCATTTTATTTCCATTCCGATGTAGGTCTTTTGTGTGTGGTCATGTGTAGGGTTAAAATGTTTGACATAGTATTCTTTCTTCCTCCCAAGTGGCCCTTTCCACATGCTTTCTTTGAACTTTCCTTGCACATACCTTTTTATTTCCCTATTGGCATTTGGACACTCACTTATGCTAATACCCCACTTGCTCATCCATTTGATATTCTGTTTCATCCACGTGCTCTTTCTTCTATCTAATTTTTCATTTGCTGCCATTTTTGGCCAGCGATGAGTCTCCATGTTATCTAGTCTTCTTAGATAGCTTAGCAACCGAGACATAAAGGCATTTGATATTCTGTTTCATAGAGACAATCATCTTCCTCCACTTCTTCCAAATCAAATATCGCCCGAGCTCACCGCCATCGACGGAATCTTATCGCCCACGTCATCGGTCAAGACTAAATTTCAGGGTAAAAAGCAACGTGACGAAAAAGATTCTCCGTGCGGGCCGCCAAAAAGAAGAATCAAATTGGAATTCCAAAACAGTGGGAATTCCGGTGAAATGAAAAGCCGACAATGACCGGATAAAGTTAATGCTGTTAAAAAGAAAAAACATAGTGTTGATCGTGGAATGCGGCAGGCCACGTGGATTGCGAGAGTTGTTTTTCATGGAGCAAAGGAATGGAGAATACGACACTTTTATCGTCGTACAGGATTTGGCATTATAATATGATTCATTGAAAGAGCGGTAATAAGGTTTTTATTATGCTTTTTTAATTGAAATTTTAGATTTATATAAATTATTTACTATTGCATAATCAAATTAACAATATTTAATTCTTATCATGTGCATGATTATATAGATATTGATATGACATATAATTATAGAGATATTATTGCTGAGAGCATCACTCACATACATCTATGGATTATCTTGTTGGTATAGTCTAGAATAAAGAGACACTTTTATCTAATACTATATCATTCATTAGATTTTTGGATGATGTGATCTTATATATTAATTAGTATGACCCATCGCATGCTTCTTGTTGATTATGTGCTAAACATTTATTGGGTATTTCCATTGATCCAACTTGTGAATATAATATATGCACACTTTTTTTTTATATCCATCATCTTCAACAACAAGCTTATGAACATTCAAGGGTATTTGTAAATAAGACGAGTGACATTTTGATTGATACAATGGGATGTACTATTGTATCTTTACAAGTTGGTCCAAAGGAAGTGTTCCTTGATTGTCATATCATTGGACTAATTCAAATATATTTTTAGTTTTCTTTGGTAGACTATCGATTGAGCAATGTATAGTAATCCTTCTATGTTACATAAATGCATATATATATGCAATGGGCCTTTGGTTCATTGGTGAAGTTGAATGGTTCTAAATGAGCTCACTAGGGATCATGTCTTGTTGAGTGCAAGACCTCAACATCATAGGAGATGAAATGAGATTGTACCCTGAGCGACTTTGACATAATGGATACCTCTTAGTCCTTGGCTCTCAATCATAGAGGTTTATCCCTATTGGTAGTGGCCAAATAGGTAAAACTCTATGATGTGCAAACAGGCAGGTTGGACCTTCATTACTATTCATGGTTGGAACCTTATTCACCAAGGATGTGCATAATATTTTTTGTGTTATGTATAATCCTTGGCTTCATGCTTTGTTCAAGAGCCATTTTCAAAGGTTGAGCATTTCAAACAATGTTGGGAAGGTAGCATTCATATGGTGCTCTTTGGTTGGCCAATACATAGTAGTCAAACTAAGAGCTAGCATTTCAAACAACATTGAGAAGGTAGCATCCACACATGGTGCTCTTTGGTTAACTAGCACATAGTGGCCAAACCAAGGGTGAGCACTTCAAACAATGTTGGAAAGGTAGCATCCACATGGTGCCCTTTTGTTGGCTAGTGTATAGTGACCAAACCAAGAGAGAGCACTTTGAGTTTAAGCATTGAGATGTGGACCATCTAATCCCCATTCTTCACATTGCTCACTACTATATTGACTCTTTGTAAAGTGGGATGTAGTTTCTAAAACTCCAATAACTTTGAGTATAAGTTTGGCGTGCATGCTCTTTCGTAGTTGATGTTCGAAGCTTATGAACTTGAATGTATCATCACATGCTCTAAAAATGCTATATATTTTATATTCATACCCTCTTCATTTATCCAATTCTTGTTAGCTAAATTCTTCACCATATCTCATCTTTCTTCAGTTCAAATCCTTTAAAGGTAGCAATTTTAATATAATTTTTAGGTAAACATTTTTCCAACTTCATTCTCTCTTAAAAATTAAAAAAGTATTTTGACCACTAATATTTATTGTCTGTTATTTTATTTTTCATAAAAATTTCATTGAAAGACTTTTTTTTTGTAATTATTATTGATTTGAAATCATTTATTTTTGGATATGGGATTTAGGAAGATAGATACATATTCTAAGTCATTTAAAAAAATGAATTTTACATAATTTTTTGAAAGTTTATCAAATTGTTTTTTGTCTTGGTAGTGGTAGATTTTTGATAGGTAAGGAATGACCATAGTACACAACTCCTCATCTCTTTGGTGGTTAACAAAGATTGGTCACCCACCTCTAAGATTGTGACCCTCGTTATCTCACTCTTATCTTTTCCAAAACAAAGATTGATCACTAATATGTTTGGAAAATTACAATTAAAGGATCCACTTCAATCTTATCCACTTATTTTTACTTTATACTTTCATTTATAATGCACTAACTTACTAACTTATATATAAAGATTTAAAAACAAATGTTTCGATAATGAATTCCACCATATACCCATAATAATAAAATTCCACAAAATCTTATCAACTTATTGTCACTTTTAACTTTTGCTTTTATTTATGATGCACTAACTTAGTTAATAGAATCAGAAAACATAAATGGTATGATTTTGGGATTTGCCAGATTGCCCTCATATAAAGTTCCACCATAGGTACTTTAGCAGGATGAAGTTGGATATTTGGAATGGAGCGGTTGGAGATTCCAATTCATCATTCTCCCATTAAAACGGAATCATGTACGAGGACCCATTCTTTATCCTCACTTTCCCGCCGTGCAAAATAACTCTCCTCCTTTCATTTCGCGGGAATTTAGCCGGTGGAATTTCCGCTGTCTTCCAATTCGAATTTGATTTGTTTTGGATTCCACAGAAAATATATTTCCTCACATCGCTTTCTACCCTAAATTTAGTCCGACAGTTGACGTTCGTGCGATTAGATTCCGTCAATGGCGGTGAACTCGGGCGAGATTTGACGGTCTTTCAAGAAGTGGACAAAACATGATTCCAAGAAGTGGACAAACATGATTCCGTCTCCTTTGAATTATGTCTTGGACAAAGCTCTTATAACTCCAATACTCGAATTGAATTTTCTTTGTCCATTCAGATTCAATCTTAAATAGTTCTTGGCTTGGCTTGTTCAAATGGTGAACAAGAACTTCATTAGTCACTAGAGCATATGTCACATGTGATCATTAGTAGCACATGGAGAAGGGTCAAAGGACAAATCTTTTGGTTTTGCTTGTTCAAATGGTGGACAAGAACTTCATTAGTCATTAGAGAATATGTGGCATATGATCATTACTAGCACATGGAGAAGGGTCAAAGGACAAATCCTTTGGCTTGGCTTGTTCAAATGGTGGACAAGAACTTCATTAGTCACTAGAGAATATGTGGCATATGATCATTACGAGCACATGGAGAAGGGCCAAAG
>VDFB02147797.1:0-13618 GCA_007258455.2 Sequoia sempervirens | reverse complement strand
ACATTCCTATTGCAGATCTCTTTCCCCCATTCCACCCTTGGATTGAGATCTCTAGGGTTTCCTTGAATGAAAGAGAAGAAAACTTGTTGTTCTATGTCCTAAACCATAAAGCAAAAATTTTCCATCCTTCACTTGGAAAGAAGGAAATGCAAATGATATGAAAATCTAACTATGCAACCTAAGATATGAAACTAAAAAATAGAATAATGAACTGAGAAAGTACAGAGGGGAACCTAGAAAACTGAAGATACTTCAAAAAAGGTCTACACTCCCAAAATTATGACTTTTAATGCACACTAGGACTTACATGCTAGTAGGGTGATTTAGTCCCAATTTTGGCTTTTGGGTTGAATCCAAAATTTGGAATTGCTAAACCAAGATCTACAGAAAAATCTTGAAAAGTACTATACTGGGACTTATATGCCACAAGTGGCAATTTAGTCCCAGTATCAAGATTGATCTAAAATTTTGATATCCTCTAGTGACTTCCTGTAGCTTCACTCCTCTCTGATCTCCGAGTCTGAAATTTTGAATTTTGCACCAGGTAGGTGACTTTTTGTGATCTTGCAAGGAAGGTAACAACTTTGACAACTTTCTCCAATCTTTCTCTTCAATGGATCTTCAATCTAGATCTATAAATTACACATCAAAGAGAGGGAAAAAAAATTATTAGTAGATAGAGGTTTTCCTTGGTCAAACCCCATTTTGGTAATCAAATCTTGAAATGAATAGAGATAGAATGAAGGAATGATGAATGAACAAAATGTGATGTTACAACTCACCAAACCCATAGAAAAAAGGCTACAATATTTTATAAAATGGCTAGCATGAATGTAGATCTTGATTCTTGATTGTATGTTGTAGATCTTGACTTGAATGCTTGCTTGAATCATAAGAACCTACATCACAAATGTTAGCTCAGAAACAAACATGATGCATGATGACTTTGACATGATGTTTGAATCTTGAATATAGCTCCAAAACACTTGATAATCAACTCTTGAATGCTCTTGTAAACTATTTTGATCACAAATATGCTATAGTGCTTGAATACTTGAAATCTTAGATCTTGTTCGAAGAAAATATGTAAAATAACCTTGTATTTATACTTGTTTATGCCAAATTTCTTGAAATTACAACACTACAAGCCAAAATCAGATCTAGGAGGATAAAATCCCACCAATAATTTGAATTTAAAAAAGGTCCAAGCAAAGCAGGACTCATACGCCATTTGTGGCATATGAGTCCTAATAAGCTAAGATTGGGACACAAATTTCAAGAATTGTTAAGTTCTATGCCAAGTTTTGGTGTATGAGTCCTAGTAGGCTAAGCTTGGGACACAAATTTGAAGAATTGTTAAGTTCTATGCAAAATTCAAGATCGGGCCATGAAACTTAGGTGGGACACCCATATGCCCAAAGTGATGTATGAGAATCAAATCACAAAATTTGGGACACACAACCCAAAATCACTAAACTATGATTGATCATTAGATATGTGTCAGGATTATCCTTGGAAAGATGCATTAAATAAGGCTTGTGGATGTGAAATAGGACCAAATAAGGAATAAAGAATCCCAATTTTAGAAGGGAGGGTCCAAAAAAGTGTGAAAATATAAAGGGATACATTTTCTACACTATATTTAGCCCCCACTTTAGTGAGAGGAGGAACTTGCTTCAAACTTATACTAAAGTAGACCAACTCGCATCAAGAGGGTTCCAAGTGTACCAATGCTAGTAAGATAGGATGAAAATGATCAAGAGGCTTGTGCAAGCCCCCAAGGATCAAGATCCTATGGCAAACCAACATAGGCACAAGAGAACACACATGTAAATGATATAAGGAGCAACAACAAGGCACAATCATACACTGCCAAAGATATAAAGAATAAAGAAAAAAAAAAAAAAAGGGATGGATCAAGCTTTGACTCTTTTTCCTACATGATGTGGATTAGATCTAAGTTGTTTGTCTAAGACACTTACAAGTGGAACACAATGTCCACTATGAATACCAACACACAATCACAAGATCTAGTGGAACCTCAAGCCGTCTACTAGGTGAGCCCTAAGTGAGACACATATACATGTGGCCAGTATGTGTTCACACACATAAGCAAGTGGCTATGGTAAATTCATGCCTATGTCGACTCCCATGTGTACAAACCATACCAAAGCTATACCTCCTAATAAATTTTATAAGATGCTACACAACATGAACAATAGGATCCATGAGGCAAGCAAAACTTTGTATGCTTGGTACTCATGAACAAACAAGATTGCTCCATAGGAAAGCAAAGTATGTTATACAAGGTGGCCATATAACTAATATTGTAAATGAAAAATTAGTGTAAGGTACATTCAAAGGATTTTTTCTTAGTTCATGTAAGTTCTTGACTTAGGAAACATTGTTCCTAACATCTCCAAGAGAGGGCCAATCAAAGAATGAAAGATTCACAACTTAGGGGATGCAATGTGTCACATCAATTGATTAAGAGGAATATAATATTTTAAGAGAGATCATGCTCTTGAGGGACATCACACCCACTGTCACCACAAATAAAAAGACACATCATATTAAGTAAGAAGACTAAACAATGACACACGAATGTCGATGTATGGCCCCACTTTAAAGCAGAACTTGCTAACACCATTGTTGTGAGAAATTGCTTTAAAGTAGAAGAAGACATGAGAGGCGATTCAAAAATCAATATGCCAAGTCATATGTTCCTAAATGAAACTACAATATGAATAAGGGATTTCCCTTAAAACTCGGTACGTCACATATGAGCCAACTTAAGGCATGTTTTCCACCTCCCAAGCTTGCTCCTATATATACATGGAAGGTGGTCAACTAGCCAAAAGAGATAATGAAAAGTGCCATACAAGGACAAGGCTACCTAACCCCTTGTCCCCACTTAGTGTAGGACAAGGATGAGTCAAAATGATTGATGAGATACATAATAGAATGAAAATAAGTATCAATTAGAAGAACTAGGTGAGCTTCAACACAAGGAAGAGCACCACACTCCTTAATATGTTGAATTTTGTTACCCAAAGTTTTACATTCATTAGTGGAATGATCATGAACTCTATGATATGCACAAAATGAATTTTTGTAGTAAAACTTCTTTCATTTTCTTGGAGGGAGAGATATCAAACAATCTTGGAGGAGTCTCAACAAGATACTCTCAAGTGATCAATAGTAGAAGATGTTCCTTTATTTTGCAACAAAGATATATCTCTTGCTTAGTACAAGGTGTCATACTTACACAAGACTCTTTATATTGCAAGATTTTGTACTCTTATTTAAAGGAAAGTTTAAAATCTAATGAACTCCAATCATTACTAAGACATGTCCTAGGAGTGATTTGTGTGATAATATTGATGTTAAGTGAAGATTTATCTGTTTCTTTCATTTCTTTTGAAGGACAATAACCAAGACCACTATTGTCTATCAATTCAAGGTACTCTAATGCTAAAGATGGATTTGAAGGATCTTTTGTAAGAGTTTTGATGTTAAGTGAAGGTTATTTATTGATTTCAATGGAAAATAACAAAGACCACCAATCATTTCTTATGTGTGAGGCTCTATAGGGACAAAAATACCTTGTTCTTTAGTACCACATCCTTTTCCACTATATCCAAGTTGTTTCATAATTTCATAACCTTTTCCATAAATATTTTTCATTTATTTTGGATTCGGTGGTTGTTCATAATCAGATTCATCAAATTTTGTTGTATAATTGCTTCTTCTTATAAAGTGGTTGAGACCTAGATTCTTTTGAATTTTGTGTTGACATTACAACTTTTTCTTTTCACTTTTTAGAATCTTTTGTTATGATCTTGTATTCTCCCATGAATGTTGTGAAATATAAGGAATCCCAATCATCTTCTAATAGCTTCATGACTTCCTTAATATGTTTCTATTTATCTTTTTCTTGCACAGGTTCTACTTGTGTAGTTGGTGCAAGTTTTTTCAAAGGATTCTCCTTGTCTTTTTCAAATTGTAAAACACTATAAGGCTCATGATCAACATCGAGTGTGTGCACTTCATTGTTGTAGAAATATTTGATTTTACGATGAAGGGTAGAAGGCATTATATGCATCTCATGAATCCATGGTCTTCCTAAAAGGAGGTTTTATGAAATATCATCAGGAATAACATGGATTGAGGTTTGTAATGCTACCTTCATAACTGTAATAAGTAATGTGATCACACCAAGCAGTTGTTTTCCTATGTTATCAAACCCACTAATAGATAAAGAGGCGGGTTGTATTTGGATTTTGTCTACTTTAATCTTGTCCAAAAGGTTTATGCTACACACGTTAAGGGAAGAACCATTATCCACAAGGGTCCTCTTTATCCATGTCCTATTATGTATAGCTATTATCATGAAAGCTTCATTTTGATTTTGCACTTCTAGCAAGGGAAATTCATCTTGATAGAAAGTAATGTCTAAGTTGTTTGGTGTTATAGCTTGAATTTGGGCCGCCACATCTTTTGATTGCACATTATGGGGGTAGGAATTTGTTGTAAGGAACTTTGAAACATGTTATGATAATGAGAGGGGAGGCTTGAATAAGGTCCCATAATGATATCTTAGTAGGAGTATTCTTTAGTTGTTCAACAAGATTATACTCCTTGTCATTATGTGAAGGAAAAAAAGGGGGTTCAAGAAAGATAGGGTTAGCTAGTGGGAGGGATGTTGAAGGTGTTTGTCTTGGTTTTGGATTGTTTTTAGTGTTATATGTACATGAGCAATGGTATTATAATTCGATTGATGTGAAACATTATTCTTAGGTTGCTCAAGGGTGAAGATGGATTTGTTTTGAGTTTGTGGTTGGTTTAAGGGTGGGTAGAGGATAAGTTCGGGTTTTTTTTGAGATTGTGGTCACTGTGAGGGTGGGTAAATAATTAGAGGATTCTTAGGATGTCCCATAGGGTATTTAGGAGGTCTAATAATCAATGGGGATCTAACAAACACTTGTGCATTCATAAGCTTGGCAGTTTTGGTTTGATGTTTTTCTAATGAAGGGGAGTCTATTGTCATATTTTCCCCATCATCCAAGGAAGTCACATCACTATTATTTGAAAGACATGTGTGAATGTTCTCATTTTCTTCCACCATGATATCTTCCCTAGTAGGAGAGTTTTTAGAACTACAAACTAGATGTTCATGACATTCAAACATTGGTTCTTATAAAATGACCTCATCACAAGTAAGGGAGTTATCAATGGCTGTATTATCTTGTTTATCAATGATGGAATTATCTTGTTCAATAATGTTTTCTCTAGGGGGAGAAAGGAAAATAGGATTCTCACAACTTTCATTGGTTTGATCTTCTAATACTAAAATATCTTCACAATTAGGAGAGATACTAGGAGAAGGACAAATGTGATTGACATTATTGTCCATGATTTTATTCTTGTTTTCTAAGGTCTCATTCTCTTGTTCCATAACTTCTACCCTGTTAGGAGAGCTTGATAAATAAAGGGTACATCACATTCTATCATTAGATTTTGTAAAGTAGCTTCATCACAAATAGGGGAGGCATCAAGAGAAGGACAACTATGATTTTCATGCTTACAAATGATTGGATCCTTTTGTTCGAATAGGTATTTCAAAATTTTAGGGACATTAGGAAGGAGAGAAATAATAAGTTATAACTTTAAATCCACATGTCCTCACAAATGTGATTTTCATGATCGTTCACAATTGTATCCTCTTTCATAAGGCACCCTCACAAGTAGGGGAGGTGTTGAGAGATGAATTTAGACTAAGTAAACTAGTGGAAATGATCTCATCTTCTTGTGTCATAATATCTTCACAAGGGGGAGAAGGAGAAGGACAAACAATACTTCTGTGATTCTCAATGATTGCATCTTCTTTCACCAAGATACCTTTGCCACTAATAGAAAAGGTATTAGGAGGGCAACTATGATCTTCATGATTGTCTATGCTTACATATTCTTCTATCACATCATTCCTAAAAATAGAAGAGATGGGAAGGGTGTCAAGTTAAGGAGGGTGTCAACATTTTCACTCTCTTACATAAGAGACTCTCATAACTAGGAAATGTATTGAATGAATGACCAACATGCGTATTGACTAAATTTTTCTTTGAAAACTTGGAAAAGAAAGATACTAAAATTTGTGAAAAGTAATCTAAACAAACTTAATGGCCTAGAATGAGATGTGTAAATGCAATTTTCAGATTCTAAATGAGGTAACTTGTTGATTACACTATGCAACAATCTAAAAATAAAAGGTTGTAAATGCCATTTTGAATTTAATAAATGCACAAAATGAAGTGAATTAAGCTAGATCTAATGAAATGAATGAAATAGAAACTCAGAAAAATGAAATAGTTATCTTACAATAGCCAACAAAAACACATAAATAATATTCTCAATTTTGTAAATGGAAGTTTTACGTCTAATCTGGGACTCAATCACCCAAGGGGGTCTATGAGTCCTATTTATGGTTTTTAAAGGGTTCAAATGTTGAAAAATAGTCCACACAAAATACCCAGAAATTAGGTAAAACCACCTCTACTGAGACTAAATCACCCAGAGTAGGGTTTTAACACTAATTTTAGCAAATTATGAGTGAATGTTAGGTTTTATGGTTTGTATGATATATTGACTAAGTGCAATTAGATATTTCAAATTAAACTCAATGATGTAAGATGAAAAATTGCAACCTATATGCAATTTCACCAATGCAAAGTTTAGAAGCCCTAGATGCAAATTAACTAATGTAAGACCTAATGCAAAGTTAATGTAAGCTAAATCTAGGACTACAATGCACTCCAAATTAGAAAATAATGTGTCTAAGGCTAGGTTCACCAAAATGAAACCTCATAAATAGTGTTCCACCTTTTGGGAGATGGTGCTAAAGGGAAATTAGGGTTCATCCTCCTATTTCACTTATGTCTCCTTAAAGGAAACCAAGATCCCTCAACTAATTGGCTTGATTGAGGAATGGGTTAGATGGTTAGGATGGTTTCTTTATGTATTATTACTAGAAAAAAAGGGGGCTCACCACCAAGAAAAGGCTTGGAAAGAAGGAAATGAAAATTATATGCAAATCTAACTATGCAACCTACGATATGAAATTGAGAATCAGAATAATAAACTGAGAAAGGACAAAGGGGCACCTAGAAAATTGAAGATGCTTGAAACAAGGTCTGCACTCCCAAAATTATGACTTTTAATGCACACTAGGACTCATATGCCAGTAGGGGTGATTTAGTCCTAGTTTAGGGTTTCAGGCTAAATTCAAAAACTAGAACTACTAAACCAGGATCTACATAAAAAGCCTAAAAACTCTATATAATGGGATTCATACCACAAGTGGTCATTTAGTCCTAGTATCAAGGTTGATAAAAAAATTTGATATCCTCTAGTGACTTCTTGTAGCTTCTGTCCTCTCCGATCTTTGAGTCTGAAACTTTGAATTTTGCTCCATAGGTGACTTTCTGTGATCTTGCAAGGAAGGTGACCACTTTGCAACTTTGAAAAATTTCTCCAATCTTTCTCTTCAATGGATATTCAATATAGATCTAAAAATCACACATCAAAGAGAGGAAAAAGATTATTTTTCTAGTCGATAGGGGTTTTCCTTGGTCAAACCCCGTTTTGGTAATCAAACCTTGAAATTAATAGAAATAGGATGAAGGAATGATGAATGAAAAAAATATAATGTTACAACTTACCAAATCCTTGGAACAAAGGTTGCAATCTTGTATGTAATGGCTAGCATGTATGTATATCTTGACTCTTGATTGTATGTTGTAGATCTTGACTTGAATGCTTGCTTGAATCATAAGAACCTACATCACAAATGTTAGCTAAAAAACAAACATGATGCATGATGACTTTGACATGATGCTTGAATTTTGAATATAGCTCCAAAACACTTGATAATCAGTTCTTGAATGCTCTTGTAAACTCTTTTGATCATAAATATGTTATAGTGCTTGAATACTTGAAAGCTTAGGTCTTGTTCAGAGAAAATATGTGAAATAACCTTGTATTTATACTTGTTTATGTTGGCCTTTCCATTGCAGCAAAAGGTCGACCTATCAATTCCCATACAAAATTAGTTAAGATCCATAGGAGATGGTTAGACCATGTCACAAACCCAAGTGTTGTGTTGCAAGGAATACCAAGGGACACACCATCTTGCAACAATCCCCCCAACACAAGCAAGGGGTTTGAACCTATTACTAGCTCTTATACCAATTTTTGGCCTTGCCATTGCACCAAAAGTTTGACCTATCAATGCCTCATACAAGTGTTAGTTAAGATCCACAGGAGGTGGTTAGACCATGTCACAAACCCAAGCATTGTGCTACAAGGAAGACCAAGGGACACACCATCTTGCAATAGTTTATCCCAAAATTATCAAAATTACAACACTACAAGCTGACATCAAATCTAGGAGGATAAAATACCACCAAGATTTTGAATTTGAAATAGGTCCAACCTAAGTGGGACTCATATGCTAGTTGTGGCATATGAGTCCTAGTAGGCTAAGCTTGGGACACAAATTTCAAGAACTGTTAAGTTCTATGTCAAATTCAGTATCAAGCCCTAAAACTTAGGTGGGACCCATACGCCCAAGGTGGTGTATGAGTCCTAGATAACTAAATTTGGGACACACAACCAAAAATCACTAAATTATGATTGATCATTAGATATGTGTTAGGATTATCCTCAGAAAGATGCATTAGATAAGGCTTGTGGATGCAAAATAGGACCGAATAAGGCATAACGAAGCCCAATTTTAGTAGGGAGTGCCCAAAAAAGTGTGAAAAATCTAGAGGGATACATTTTTCTACACTATAGAGGTATACTAGGACTCATAAACCTAGAGGAGTGATTTAGTCCCAATATCAGGGTTTGACCAAAACTTTTGTAGCCTCTGGTGATCTGTTGTAGCTTTTGTCTTGTTCAATCTTCAAGTTTGAAAAGTATGATTTTTGATTTGTAGGTGATTTTTTGAGAAGATGACAACTTCTTGACAACTTTCTTCAATCTTGCAACTTTGTCTTCAAAGGATCTTCAAGCTCTAATTCACCTAGATCTACAATCACACATGAAAAGGGGAAATTGTTATCGTGTTAGGGAATAGGGGTTTACCTTCCAGTCAAACCTTGTTTTGGTAATTAAACCTTGAAATGAAATGAAATAACATGAAGAAATGATGAATAAAAAAATACAATGTTGAAACTCACCAAACCCTTGAAATAAAGGCTACAATCTTATGTTAGATGGTTCCAATGGATGTGTATCTAGAATCTCGATCTTAATATGAGATAATGTCTTTGAATGCTTGCTTGAAACATGAAAACCTACATCACAAATGTTAGCTCACAAACACACATGATGCATGAAGACTTTGACATGATGCTTGAATCTTGAATTGATGCTCCAAAATGCTTGATAATTAGCTCTTGAATGCTTTCTAGATCTTGTTAGGATAAACTATGTGAAAAAACCTTGTATTTATACTTGTTTATGCTAAATTTCTTGAAATTACAACATTACAAGCTGACATCAGATCTAGGATGATAAAATCCTACCAAGAATTTGATTTAAAATAGGTCCTAGTTAAAGTAAGACTCATATGCCACCTTGGGTGTATGAGTCCCAGTGTCTTAAACACAAGACACAAACTCCAAGAAGTGTCTTGTTTAATGCAATGTTTAAAATTAGGCCCCAAAACCTAGGTGGGACCCATATGCCCAAGGTAGCATATGAGTCCCAAATCACTAGATCTAGAACACATAACCTCAAATACTGAATCATGATTTGTCATTTATTAAATTTTAGGATTATCTTGAGAAAAAATGCATTTAATTAGGCTTGTGGATGCAAAATAGGATCAAATAAGGCATAAAGAAGCCCACTTTTAGCAGGGAGGGCCCAAACGAGTGTGAAAATGTATTGGGATACATTTTTCTACACTACAACATTTACATCTCTTTATTTAATAATAATAGGATGAATAACTTTTCTCAAGGTTTCACATTCAAAACATTGCAAGTTTTAATATAAGTTCAAATTAATCAGTAAATAATCCTTTCAATTCATCTTTAAATAATTATTGAAATTATACATTAAAATATTATTTAAATAAAATGCATAATATATACATATTCAAATACTTTTATATTACTTTGAACATTAATATTAAACCTCTTCATTTCAATATAAAAACACAATTATTAGTTTATAAATTATTATTATAAAATTTCAATAATATATATGTAAAAAAATTTAAATTGATTATTTTAAAACACATATTTTGTAAATATTACAATATCAAATAAATAATATTATAATTTACATTTCAATAAATATAATTTTTTGATAAAATCTGTAATATTTAAATATATAAAATATTTAATCAATATTCTATATAAAACAAAAATATATAGTCTCTCTACTAATAATCTATTTAATATAATTAACATACCAATTTACACTAATAATATGTGAATTTAATAATCAAATGTATATTAAAATATATCAACAATATATTCTATTTATTTTTATGTATAAATCATTAGATTTGAAAAATAACAATTATAGTTTTCATTTGTAATTTTAAACTTAAAATATGGATATAATGATTATTAGTGATAATCATCATACATATAATTTAATTAATAATTTTAATTAACTTGTATCTAAAATATTTACTAATTATTTTTTATGTTTATAATTTTTGTGAACTTGTTGCAAATTAAATTTAACCATTACAAATAATTATAAATATTGTAATTTTTTAGTTAAAATTTAAATTATTAATTATAATATTATATTGATTGTAATTTATAAAAAATATATATTTTTTAATTTTAATTTTAATTTTAAAATCATTAAAAAATATATTTATATCTATCTAGTCTAGGAATGCTACTAGCATACACATTTTTAATAAATCTATACACTAGAAATTTCATCTTGGTGTGCAATGGGTACACCGAAGAGGTGTAGAAGGTCAAAAATGAAAAAAACTGGTTTATTTTTTACATAAATTTGTGCAATACACAAAGTCAATTGATAGGAAATTTAACAAATGATGTTTTTTGTGCAACAAAGTGATAACTTCAAATCAACTATACGTCCAATTTTAGGGATTCAAACATAACTGGAACAAAACCTTTGTATTGAGAAGATAATTAAGCTCCATTACCAAAAGGCTGATATTGTGTTTACAATAGGGAGAGAGGGAGAGATAGGGATAGAAATATGGATATATAGAGGGGGAAAGAGCAAGAGAGAGGTGTAAAGAGATAGATATCTAGAGAGAAAGATAGAGATGGAAATGGAGATGGAGATGAAGATGAAGATGGATAAGGAGATGGATATGGAGAGGAGGGGAGGTATAAAGAGAGAATGGAGAGAGGGATAGCTAGAGATAGAAGAGATAAATATATAAAGAGGGATAGAGAAAGATAATGATAGAGATATGAAGTGATATATAGAGAAAGGGGGATAATAGGGGTAGAGAGATGGAGAGATATTATGATGGAGATAGAGAGATGGAAGAATAAATATGGAGAGGTAGAGACAGATAAGCAAATAGATGTAGATATAGAGGTATAAGAAGAGTTAGAGAGAGGGAGAGAGATGGATGGATAGAGAGATGATGTATGTCTAGAGATACAGTGGGATCGAGGAAGATAAGAGGTAGAGAGAGATAGAGGGAGAGATAAAGATAGAGAGAGATAGAGAGATAGAGATGGAGAGATAAAGAGGAAGAGAGAGGGATAGATGGAGATATAGATGTTGAGATAGAGTAATAGAGATATAAGGAGATGTAGAAAGAGGGAGATGTAGAGATGTAAGGGATATATATATAGAGAGAGAGAGAGAGATAAATGGGTAGAGAATGATAGGTAGAGGAGGGAGAGAGAGAAGGGCTAGAGAGGGAGAGAGAAGAGGGGGAGAGGGAGAGATAGCTCAATATATAGAGAGGGAAATATATTGATAGAGGGTGATATAGAGATACAGAGAGGGATAGGGCACGCAGGATCAAGCCAAAAAGTGGCAATGGAGAAAAAAATACATGTTTCTACGACTCAAAAACGCGAAAATGGTGAGTTGACTTTTTGGGGTTCGGGTGACTACCGAGGTAGAGGAAAAACTTAGATTTAAGAATCGGATATCCGATCCAAATCAGATATCCGATTTTGTTGACATATATATATATATAAAATTTTGGGCGACCAAAACTCATTTTCACATTTGCATTCGGCTCAACCGCGGCGGGTGCATAGTGGAAAGCGCAAATCAGATATCCGATTTGAAATCCATCTCCAACAGGTAAAATTCTTGATTTTTTATTTGCTCTAATCAAATTTTCAATTAGATTTGTTTAATTTTAGTTGATTTTTTTCAAAATAGGGTTTTTTGGTAGATTTTTTATGAAAAAGTTGAATTTAGCATGGATTTTGATGAAAATTGTATGTTTGCAATGGATTTTGATGAAAATTGAATGTTTGCAATGGATTTTGATGAAAATTGAATGTTTGCAATGGATTTGGATTAAAAATTAGAGAATTTTATTAATTTTTGTTAAAAAAATAGGGTTTTTGTTGGATTTAAAAAAAAAACTAGGGTATGTTTATACTATTTTCATTTATATTCTAATATAGTAGATTCTAATATTCCTTCGGTAGCTAGTTTCACAAAAATTTTGACTAATGCTCAAAATCCTTTTGGAAAATAAGTTTCCTCTCCCACAATAATGCCTTCTATTCCCAACTTTACACCTCCAATCATAGCATCAATGATGGAATATAACAATGGTTTAAACTCAAGCTTAGGAATTTCTAGTGGAAATTATAATAGTTTTGTCCCTTCACCCATAACACCTTCATATTCATCACCCCTCCTAAACATGAAATATAATATCCCACCATTCCTCCATACTAGTTCACCATACTTGAAAAACTCTCACAACATGTGGCCCAATGATTTTGTGATAAATCAACTTTTTTATTTAAAGCATGAGATTATTACAACAAATTTCAAACTTAAACCAAAATCTAACCAATAGTAAACATCCAAAATACCTTACACATAGTTCATTAATGTTCACTATTTTAAATACACCTATACTACAAAACATTGAAATACCTCGCTTTGGAAAGTACAATGGTAAAAAATATCCTAATAACCATTTGTTAGTTTTACCTGTAGAGACTTTATTTTTGAAGATATCTACTCATAGTGAAACTTCTTTTTCTAGATCATTGAAAGATATATTTTGGATTGGTTTCTTGTTCATTAACAAACAATCACTACTCTCCTTTACACAACTTATTAATGATTTCCTCCAACACTTTCAAGTGAACATCAGTCCTCAAGTTACATTAACAAATTTAGTTCATTGTAATCAAGGACCTAAAGAGAAAATAAAAAACTTTATGAAATGATACTAATCCCTTTATTTGAAATTCTCCTATAGTCTTCAAGATGTTGACATTCAAAAGGTGTTTATAGGTAACTTACAACCTAATATTCAAGATAAGAAATTGCTAATGAAATATCCATCCTTAACACGTTTTTGTATAACCCTTCATAATTATCGAATATC
>VDFB02147796.1:0-62603 GCA_007258455.2 Sequoia sempervirens | reverse complement strand
CCTTCCTTTATCTCTCTCAAGTCTCTCCCTCCTAGCACCACTCCCTCTCTCAGGTATCTCTCTCACTCACTCACTCTATCTCAAGTCTCTCCCTCCTACCCCTTCTCCCTCTCTTAAAAACTACAAATAATGGAAACAATTTTTTCAACACATAAACTATTATGTAGTAGTTAATTAAAATGAAAAAGCTTACTCTATATTAGTTAGGATACACAACTAAGAAATGATCTAAAGTGACTTATTTATCCTAGAGTAAATAAGTATATAGTATACAAAGAAAACCAACAAACCCACAACTACCCCTATTTTGAAGGATTTTAGTTTTCTCCCCTTTCCGATCTCGCTAATATTGTCTAATTATTTTAAAGAGATGAAGGGTCATAACAAATATTTATTCAACCTAGTAAATAGCTTGGTTAATGAACTTGACAAAAACAACAAAAAAATTTCTACATTTGGAATTTCATGTTGAATGAAGGGTGGTGACAATAATCTACTTATAGTTTAATAAAACACTATTTTTATAAGAAGGATTGACATTAGAAAGATAAGTGTTACTTATAGTTTAATAAAACACTATTATAGTTTTACCAACATATACTATTGTATGCTTGAATGGCTTCTTAGTTAATATATGGGGAGATAGAGATAGATGGGGAGAGAAAGAGAGAGAGATAGAGATATATGGGAAGAGAAAGAGAGATGGAGATATATGGGAAGAGAAAGGAAGAGAGGTGGAGATAGAGAGTTGATGGATAGGGGGATAGGGAGGGAGAGATGGTGAGAGATAGAGAGGGGGAAATAGAGAGGGGGAGGGAGAGAAAGGGATATAGATAGAAAGAGATAGAGGAGTGAGAGGGAGATAAAAAGAGAAATAGAGATAGAGATATAGAGTAGGAGAGATGGAGGGAGAGATGGAGTTAATGAGAGAGAAAGGGGGAGAGGCAGAGATAGCTCAACAGATAGAGGGGGGAAGAGGGAGTGACATAGATAGTGGGAGATATAGAGATATAGAGAGTGACAGGGAGAGATATGTCAATCACCCTCCCTATATCTCTATCTATTCATCCTTATCTCTTTATCTCTCTACCTCTCTCTATCTCTTTTTCTCCCTTTATATTTGTATGTTTTTCATTATCTCCCTCTCTCTCTATATTTTTTTCCCTATATTTATCTTTGTCTCCTTAAGTGTGCAATGGGCATATTGAAGAGGTCTTGAAGGAGAATTATCATATCTTTAATCAAATGGCATGCTACCTTGAGAATAACTCCCTAAGGACACATGCCATCCTTGGATTGTTGACATGAAACAACCAATCAAAATTTAGTTTCTCTCTCATATTAATATATATTAATATTATATTAAATATATATTATATTAATTATATTTTGTATTATATAAAAATATACTTACATACCACTACAATAATTTTAAACGTATTTAATAATTTTTAAAGAATATACATATAATTATAATAAGTTGAATACTATATTATTTATTATGTAAAATATAGCTAATATATACTTATCTATATTGTAGAATATTAAAACCTAACTAAATGGTGCCAAAATTTTAAACTTAATTAACATAATGTAAAACCTAATGAAACCAGGTTGTAGCTCGTCAAATTGGAGAAGTGAAAGGTCAATACCAATGTTGAGGAAGAGTTTGGAGTAGTGAAACAAGGTCAATGCCAGCGCCGAGGAAGAGTTTGGAGTAGTGGAAAGCGGCACACGTGCCAATGCCGAGGGAAGAGTTTGGAGTTAAACAAGGTCACACCAAAGGTTTAATTTGGCGAGTTTGGAGGAGTGAAAACAAGGTCAATATCAGCGTCGAGGAAGAGTTTGGAGGAGTGAAAACAAGGTCAATAACAACACCGAGGAAGAGTTTGGAGTTAACACAAGGTCACAACAACACCCACAAAGAGTTTGGAGTGAGTGTAGAAACAAGGTCAATATCAGCTCGAGGAAGAGTTTGGAGGAAGTGAAAACAAGGTCAATACCAAAGGTTTATAGATGAGGTTGAGGGTAATTTAGGGAAAATCAACAAACTAAGGGCAATGAGTAATCGTAAGTTTGGAACTCTATCTCTTTAACCTTCAATTTCATGCCTAGTTTCCAAAGATCTTCCTCGCATATCAGCACCCCCCATTCTCAGAAATGTATAAGATAAGACAAAAAAAATAAAATAGCTTAGTCTTTCACATTTTTATCAACTAGCCTCAGGTCTTGGAAAAAATCCCATAATCTACCGACATCTTGGTTGAGGTCTAGGATTTCACCACACATAGCCTTCATTGCATGAGTCTGAAGAAATTGTAGACTTAGCCCAAGTATATGCTAGGCTAAGGTAGATCTAATGAATGGAAATAGATGCATACAATTCTTCTTTAATACCTCCACCACAAACATATGGAAGGTGTTGGTTGTTTTTACGATAAGCAAGTTGATCTTCTAATCTACCTATGGAAATGCCAATTCCTATAAAGGGTAGCTCGAAGGACCTGGACCAACTGATGAGGATTTGAAAGACCTCCTACACTTTGGGCTCTACAAGACCCGAGAGGGTGATCCCTTGATGAGTTTACAACCTCTGCACCATCATCATAAACAACATTAACAACAACAAATAATCTCATTTAATAGCTCAACATAATAGGATAATACCGAATAGAATTGGATGTTTATCAATAATATCAACTATTTGGAGCATGAGATAACTACAACAACATTTCACAGTATAATATAGTCATTGATTTTCAATTTGTTGCAAGCTCTAGGTCAAGGAAACAAATATTGAACCATACGAATAAGTACAACTTAGATTAGTGCCATATATCCATTGGAGGAGTCAAATTTATAAGCATCTAAGGGTTTATGACATATTTAACACATAACATATAAGATCCTTGATAACATTGCTTTACAATCTCATCAATATGTATTCTAACCCAATACTACTTATCAAATCCTTATACAAAACATATCCACCTACAATCTCATTCAAGCATTTTAATTAATTCCTTAAATTAAAGCTAAAACAAGAATCATACACACCACAATAGTGAGATGAACAAAACAACCGTTGATCATTTTATTCAAAATTCAGATATGCTTATACAATGGAGATACATGAATTCAAATTAATCATATCAATTCAAATGCCAGTACTGTCATAAAACATCAAATCCCCATGAATTCAAAACCTACTACAGAATGACTCAAAACCTAAATTTCATTTTCCCTAAAACCATTAGACTTTACAATTTTCTCTGCAACTTCATCTAGACTCGACCAAAAATATCTAACTTGCTAACCCATACTTTTGGCCTTGAAATCCTTCTTATAGAAAAAGAAGGAACAAAAAAGCATTAGGCCAGAAAGCACACGTGTCACCAACCAATTAGATCGCCTTGTGATATTCCAAAAATTTGTTACAACAACAATCTCCCTAGAGAATCTTCTTGTTCATCGTGCCTGCTAAGAATGGTTGATGCAACAACAAAAAACTTCAAGAATTTCGCACCTATACTATCACCAAAAAATAAAACTAGAATCTGTTGTTACTACAACAGCTAATTTTTCAACCATTAGCAGCCTACTCCTTTTCACTCTTCCTCAGTTAAATATACATTTACCCATTTCTGGTACTCTTCATCAGTTGTCCAATAAAAATTGATCACCTCATTCACCTTGACACTATAAGAATTGTACTTAACCACCACCTGATTCACTTCTCTTTCAAAAGACTCCAAGAATGAGCTAGTGCTAATGATTTTTTTCATACAGCTCCCCAACAAATCATAATTTGAGTTACCCCATTTTTGAGGGTTTTTTAGTCCAAACATGCTATAAAGGGGCTCTTACACTTTTTGTGATTACTGTAGCTTGTGTAAGAAGCCCCATGGATACTCTTGTAATTGTAGGATGCATGAATAGGGCGTAGGATGAGAAATAAAGAAGGTATAGCTGCTATCCTCAATAGTTTTGTGAAGAAAAGCATGTGAAATGAGAGGTTCAAGCCTAGGTTTCAACAAAATATGTATTGGAGATCTGATTTTATGAATTTTTATCCATGTGTAGACCTAATGGGTTATTTTTGAACATTGAATATAAATGATATACATACACACACACACACATATATATGTGTGTATGTAAGTATGTATGTATGTATGTATGTATGTATGTATATATGTATGTATATGCATTTTTAAATGTAAATGTAAATGCAATTACTGGATGCTCTCCTAGAACAATAAATGCAACATATCATTAAAGAAATCTATATCTATGTATATAAATGTGTATTTCTAAATGCAAGTGTAAATGCAAAGAGTATATGGTTTGTAGTGTTATAGATACAACATATCCATAAATTAATGTAATTGAAATTCTAAAGTCTTCAACACATATAATATGAAATCGATCAAACTATTAAACTACATGAGAAATAAATGAAAATAGTAAATGCATATGTATGTGTATTTGTAAATGTAAGTGTAAAATAAATAAGAATAATGAAAATTATAAAAGAATACAAGGAGAGGTCTCCAGCCTTCTTGGTAGTGATAACCTCCTCCACACACAACCCTTAAAAATTATGAATAGAGGAATATAATCTTTGAAGAACTCAAAGTTGATTCTCCTACCTAATGATTACTAGAGGAATATAATGCAATTAGTCATTTTATCCTTACAAACATTTATAGTGATTACTAGAGGAACATAGACCAATTCTTCATAATAGAAGAATTTGATCATACTTTTCCAATAATGGCATTATGAGAAAACCTTAGGTTGAATGAATAATTCCTAGCTAAGTTCTTTAAATCATGTCCAACTATATAAGAGAAGACTGCTGCTATGTGTACCTAGATACCATGGAGAAAGGATCTTTGGGCTCTTTCATCAATCATCCTACCTTAAAACATACCAAAATTCTCCTAGCAATTAGACATATGGAAATTAAATGTAAATTTGCTGCTATTTTTAGTCATGTAGGTGTACAATAAAGCACTTGGTGGTGTTTCCCTTCAAGTTTATTTACTTGAATGAAGAGAAAAAGTCCTTTGATTACAATTAGAGAATACATTTGAGGCCTTGGTTGTGTAACTGGTGGACCATAGTCACATTTAACACTTGTTACAAAGTTTGGGTGTTAAAATGTTAAGTAGATTTTGATTTGGATGGACACATTTGGATGGTAGTAAGAATAACTTGCAATCTATCAAGACTTGATTACCTTATAACCTATGAAATTCTAGTGATGAAATGATAGATTAATCATAATGTCACCTTAGGATCACATCACCATGAAAGAACTTCATCCAACATCCTTATGAGTGCAAGTACCACCAAATAGGTATTTTTCAGATCTATCTTCCTCGAACGAGGGAAATTCAAGAAGAGAAGAGGAAAGCGAGACATGTAGTATGTCTAAAAGGGGGAGATCAACTAGAGGTCAAAAGATTATAAGAAAATTTTGTAAACGCATGAAATTTTTTCTTGCTGAATGGGGGTCATGTTCTTGTGATGATGAGAGCATAGGCGATGTCGAGGTGCCCTTGAGGTACAAACATCTACAGAAACAATGGGTACCCAAGGAACTTCCTCTAATAAACACTAATTTTTGTGTCAATGAGAGGATATATCGCATAGCACCATCGTCATTACATGGTTTGGGCCTATTTTACATGGATGGCATAAAGGTCTGCTATGACAAAGTTACTGAATTGATGGAGTATGTCAGACGCTATTACAATTACAAATATTGGATGCAACTAGTTTGATATACACGAAGTATGCATAGGTATGCACTGTCAGTAAATTATATATAGATAAAAGATAAGGATCAAAATAAAGGAGTGGCTATGTACATTGACAGAAGGCCAAAAGTATTAGGGAATATTGTAGGGTTTATAAATAGTACACGAACTGGGTCAACAAATAGGCAACCCAATTGCATATTCGAGGTGCACGAGGGAAATCGTGTATTCGTATGTGTGATAAAATCAATAACTACAAGGGAAGAGTTGCTAATCGATTAGAATTTGAATCACTTAGTTACAAACACAATTACTATAGGGGTGGTACGTACTATGTACCATTTTACCCAACCTCCAATATACCATTTTATTCTTATGTTTTTTTTCGTAAGTCTATTGGTTTCATTTCGGTAATTTTTTTTTATATTTAATTTTTGTTACAACAAGACATTGATCGTATGGAGAAGGCTCCGGCCCAGAGCATAGATAGTGATTTATCTTTAGGTGCTTCTACTCGACAGGTTTACCTCATTGTAATTGTAAAAATTAGATACAAGGAAAATATTTTATTATTATGTTGTTTTGATAAGTTTATTGGGTTAATTTCGATAATGTTTTTAATATTCTTGTTGCAGTCGACTGATCGAGGAAAGGTACTAGCAGTAGACGAGAGCATCCATAGGGAGGTGCAGCCAATATTATGTGATGTTGACATCACTTATTCAACAAACCCTCTCGATATGATAAGGAAGACCCAAAAAAAATGCAATGAAGAAATTCTTAAGTTGTTATTCATAGTGTCTCAAATAGATGAGATAAGAGAGGGTTAAAATATTGACTAAGAGATCAAAAAAGTTGCAAGTAAGCTGTCATGAGGTCTTTAATTGTAACATAAGTTCATTCATGGTTTTATATTTTGTACTCTTTTATGTCATGAATAAAATATGTGTTATTTTTATAATATTTTTTGCGTCCTCATGATGCTCCTAGCCATGATCAGGGCACTACAAGTGTTGTCTGAGGAGTAGGGGTTGGTACAAGTGTCCATCTCGATCTTCCTGCGCATACATCACATCATTTGACCCCATCATCTGTGCCTATATTGTCATCTACAATGTCAACAACACATACCATGCAGACATCCATTAGTGCACACCCTGGCAGCGAACACATGCCAGAACATGCATCAGGACATGTACCTGGGGATGCAGAGGCCACTAGTACTGGTGATATTTTAGCAGCATTTCCTAAATCTTCCTATATTACTAGTACGGAAACATTTCCGGTCACATTTGTGGTGACTGAGGATTTCATTCCCATAAAAATAGAGAAGGTCCAAGGTACTTAATTTTTTTAAAATTATTATTATATATAATCCAATTGAAATTTACTTATTGATCACTCTTTTTAGACTATTGATCGCATGATCATTTTGTAGGAAATGATGCTTTTTAAAAACATCTATGATACTACATTGGAGCTCTTTGAGCCCACCATATGTACATGATGGAATGCCCAAAATCAAGATTTAAAAGATGAGCTCATTAACCGTTTAGTTGTGCTCATCAGTGATAAAACATTCAAGTGAACCAAGGTCCTTAAGAAAGCTTGTACCTATCTAAAGTATGTGAGGGACCAATATAGGTCACATTTAGAGAAGAAAAAAAAGTACGAGCATACCCCATGATTCCAGAGAGGGAGTGGAAGGACCTAGTGTTGGATGGAAAGGAGAAGGCTGGAAAGAAAAAAAGGAAAGACACCACTAGGCCAAGGAAGGTATGTGATACTATCAACAATGTAATCATTTACTGATTACTCTTTCTTTTTACATAATCTAAAGTATTTTAAATTTTTCGTAGGTTGCCTGACACATTGAAGGAAACAAAGGAAAGACTAGAAAAACACAGACAACACAAACTTGGCTTTGGTTGTTATATGAAATTAGCCACATGAATTGTAAGTATCAATAAATGAAATATTGTATCCAAACAATAAATTGAAAACAATTTTGGTTTTATCACACCATACAAGCAAAATTCATGATCTTATGCAAAAATGTAGGGCTCTAAATTCAATAGAGTTTCCACAGAAGATGACCCCAAGATTGCATTCCAGCAAGGCTATGGAGCCGTGGTTGAATGCCTAAGAGTCTTGACTGGGCAAACACAATCTTCCATTGCATCTAACACGTAGGTAAATAAACTCAATAAAGTTTATTTAAAATTGAATACTTTTGCAATCTATTCAATATTAATTTCCACCATAAAGTAATTACATGCCTATTTGTTTTAAAAATTCAAGCAATGATAATACTGCACATGACATTGGAATGTAGCCTAGTGAGGGTGGAGCACAACCTGCAGATGAAGGTCATGGTGTGCATCTTGGTACGTTAGAGCATGTAGAGCATGATCAACATGTTGAGCATGATTAGGCTAGAGAATATTTGGAACATGATGTGGCCCCATCAGGTAAAGAGGACCACTCTAAAGTTCTTTTAAACATATTTAATTGCAATTGGTGTATTAATTAATGTAACCTTTCATGTTTCAACTTTAGACATGTAGAGTGTGATCAACGTGTTGAGCATGATTAGGCTAGAGAAGATCAGGAACATGATGTGGCCCCATTAGGTAAAGAGGACCAATCTCATGTTCTCTTAAACATATTTAATTTCAATTGGTGTATTAATTAATGTAACCTTTCATGTTTCAACTGTAGATCAGGATTTAGAGGGTGTTCAACATGTTTAGCATGAGTCTATAATAGAAGTTCAGTAACATGATATGGACCCATCAGGTAAAGAGAACCACTCTAATGTTCTTTTAATTGGTGAAATACTTGTAACAATAATAATAAAACATATCAGTTTAACATTTCTTTGTTATTGCAATAGACCCTACCTTGCAGCGGCATCCACTTCATGAGCAAACAAATAGGCGTACATTAAGATCATGAGCAGAGGGTAGAATAGCTAAAGGGGGGACAAATGATTTAGAAAACGATACTCCACTTCAGATTTTTTTAGCTTTAAAAAAGAAACAAAAAAAAAGTGATTGTAATCATATCATGACAACCATATTTTTGATAATATGTAAAAATTGAAAGAATGAATATTATATGTTAATGAATGAATGTGAATATGTTAATTATTGAATGATATATGTTAATGAATGAATTTTATATGTTATTAATGGATGAATGAATGATTAATGTTATATGATTGGGTATGGGGAATTGAGAGTGATGTGAGGGGGGGGATGGGCCAAATGAGCTTCCATCGTCACATGGTTGGCCCTGTTAAGTAGAGAATATTAAACTATTCTCGAAACAAAGAGAAGCTCAATAAGGTAATGCACTTTTCAATATAATAAATGCATCGTTTGAAGCATCAAACCAATATGCAAAGATGAAAGAAAGTGCTAAATTTTCACTATGGTGGCAGAAAACTGATTCTTTATACCCTGAATCCATGCTATGCATCATAATTTGAAGTTGTTTCCATTCCAATGTTTTGAGTTTAGTTTGTTTGTATGGATTTGTATGAATACCACATTGTGTTGTGTTTTTAGTGGAAAAATTGACATCTCTGAAGGGTTTAGAGGCTCGATTGAGATAGATACATGGATATTTGGATCTTGTTGTTGATGGGAGGCTTCCACTTAACCATGAAATTTTGTACCATCTATAGGTATGCAAAATTTTCTCTACTTACATTCATTCTTAATCATAAATGTTGTAAATGATATTAATGCTTCAAACTTAAGATTCGTTTCATTGTTATAATGATAAAAATGTTATACTTTGCTATACATTCAAGAATTATCTTGCCCCCTACCCTTTGATCTCTCCCCCCTCCTTTTAATAATTTTCTTTGTCATAAAAGATTCACATTTCTGTCTCATTTACACAAATTTATCTGAAGTGCTATGAGTGAATAAAGATATGTAAAATATGATGGATTATGTCTAAAGAACAACTTTCCATCTTATAGCTAATTAAATCCTTAATATTTGAATAGTTTAGATCTCAAATAATGCTTGTATATGCATGTGTAGCAATAAGGGAGCCTATGTGAAGATTGAAATTTAAAACATCACTTTGGTATTTTTCCTTAGGCAGTGAAATGATATTTTGAGTAATACAAACCTACACACACATTGATATTTTTTGGCATTGCATTGAGGAATTTTTTTTCTCTTATACCTACCCTCAGCTAGACATGGAGGTATATAATATTGGTTTCTGGGTTTATTTTGTAAGTAGTTAATTTCAAAGAGGAAGACTAAAATCTTCCATTACTTCATATGTTGTAGGTTGTATCTATGTGCCAATAAATCCTAATGATTGCAGGAACTTTAATCCTACAAGTGTATCCAATCTTTCTCAAGTAAAAGTCACCTTATTTTATAGTACTTTAAATCGTTAATTGAAGGTGCTTCTTCAGATCTGAGATAATTGAACCTCGGATTAAAATATGGTATTAGATGGGTAGTATAATGATAAAATTGAGGTCCATTGAACATAATTTACTAGACTATGAATAGTGTTACAATTATAATTATTTCTCCTTTACCTACCTCTGCATTAATGAAAAAGATAGCAGATATTGGAAGTTCATTACATGTCTCATGTATGTGTTAGTATTTTTTTTTTTAAGTTGTTCAAGAGCTTGATTAGGTCAAGAATATGTTCTACAAGCTCTGTTCTCTTGACACTGGTCAACATTTTCCCTACACATTTTCTCTTCAATCTAGACGTTTATTAACTCCTTCCCTTGTTAGTCCTTGGTTGTTCTTAAGTGTAATGCTTTTTCTATGCATCTTGCAGTCTATTTGTATGATCAGTCATCTCTTATGAAGCATGGATAACCTTTCATAGAATTTTTGTTGTAATTAGACAATTGCCATTGTGAGAATAATCATTTAATTTGTATGGAAGTAAGTCTTTTTCATATTATTTGACTTGGTATTGTAAACTTGTCTTTTTAGGATTCTCTCAGGGGGAACACTAGAACTGTGATGATAGGTAGAGTTGTACAACACCATAAATCATTTGGCATAATCAATATATTGCTTATAGAATACTCTATGCAAGTAAAATGGAATGTGCAATGACAATTGGTCTCGAATTCAAATCTGAATATAAGTAATTATACACAAGAAGATGGTATCTATTCTATGATTTAAAGAACCCCAAAATAATAAAATTAATAGGTTGCATTTGTTTACTTGCTCTTAGAAACTTGTTTAATCGGTGAGACCCTCAGAATGTCTTGCTAATAACCAGTAGTGTTAAAAACTCCTGAAGAAGTCAGATCAGTGTGACATTGGATTTGTCTTGCCAATGGAAGTTATCGGCAAGACACAGACTATTGGAGTGACTTTACTATCTTGTGTTGATGATTGATCTCTTACCGATGGGTTTGATTTGGCGGTCATTGCCAAGAGTCTCCGCAATGGTACATTTCAACGAATATTTTTAAAAAAAAAATTGTATTGTTTCGTCACAATTTTGACAAAACCCACTGACAAATCACCGAAAAGGTCTGACGAAGTTGCTATTGCTACGACGAAGGATTCTTCATAACTCCTTTCCCATTTTGTTCCAATTTTGATGAAGGCCACCAATGAATCATAGAAAAGGTTCGGTGAAGTTAATTAGTTGTGACGAAGACTTCGTCATAACTCCTTACCCATTTTGTCGAAATGGCGATGAACTTTTGGTGTTGTTTCGAAGCTTCAAAAGAGCCATTGCAATTGAATTTTCATTGTAATTTGTCAGTGGATACATGAAGTTTTTGTCGATATTTTGATGAACATCTAAGTCATTTTATGAAGCCTATGACCAACGAATCTATGTTGTTATTTCGACATTTAATTCATCATTGGAAGTTCGATGAAAAAATAGTGACGAATTTTTTTTTGTCAATTCATCAATTTTCTAACAAATGTTTGTCGAAAGACGAATGAACGTTCATCTGAAAATGGAGTCAAATTCAATAGTGTAGTAATTTGAGACTTTTCCTTCGGTGGTGTTGTGTAGGAAGATGCCTAGAGGTCAAGGTAGGGGTTGTGGTGGTGGCTGTGGGGTTAACCACTAGATCACCCCTTCTCAGAGTTCCCATGAGAATGATCATGAGGAACACTAGTTCCCTTAGAACATTCAGGGAAATGGTGGTTAGAATCATGGCCAATTGGAGTTAGAAAGAGCTCAGTTACTAGTGCAGGTGCACCAAGTTACAAGATTGAATTAGGCAAGGTCAAGAGTTAGAAATTAGTGTTTTTGAGTCATTTAGCATTCAATAAGGTCCTTTGAGACCATTTAAATGTAATTAAGTTGGTATGGTGTCATTTTTTATTCTTTTGGGAAAAAAATTGAAATAATGTAATTTTTTTTGTAAAAATGCAACTTTCAGAAGATGAAAGGTCATATAAGTCCAAAAGTTAGTTTGACTCAGTTTTGGTTCATTGGAAAACAAGTGGGAATTTGATTATTCATGTTTTTATGCCTATTAAGGCCTTGAAGAACTTGATGCAAGGTTGAATGTTCAAGATTTGAAGAAGAATCAATAGACAATCATTATTTTCAATCAATTTTTTGTATTTTTTCTTTGAAACTTGATGTTGCAGGACCTTATTTTGTATAGTTTTTATTTTTCTCTCTAACTCTTTGGAATTAGTTTTCACTAGATATAGCTTCAATTTGGTGGTGGTTTTATTGAATTTCATCAAGGAACAAGAAATCTACAAGCAATTTACTAACTATAGGTTTGATTTTCTGAATTAGAGGGTTTGAGGGTGTGACATAAAGAACTAGGCCATTCCACCTATTGTAATTGTTGTATCTCGGTGGAGTGGGCCTTTTTAGATATATTTATGGGTTATAAGGCTTGGAGAGAGCAAGGGAAGGTCGTTTGAGGTTTTGGGCATGACGCTAAGTTGCAAATATGAGTGATTTTTTGAGTGAAAAGAGTGAAAAATGGAAGTTTAAGGATGGAAAAGTGTGCAAACATTGGGAGCAACACTTTTTGATGTTAGATAAAGTGTTTTCAGGAATATTTAATCATTTTTGATGAATTATCCAAGTGTTTAGTCGACTAGAACATTGTTTTTCACAAAACCCTCCCTAGAAGGGCACAAAATGAGGTTTTCCTAGATCTGGTGATTTAGTGAGTGTTTCTTTGTCAAGTAAAGGTGGATTCCATGGTTTGAGACCTGGTAAGTGGATGACTAGTATAAAATTAGACCTGCATCAAGTTTTAAGTGTATTTCATTTGTAAAAGTTTTCTAATTAGCCTTGTTGGACAACGATCTAGTCTAGTTTTGAAGAGGTTGGTCTAAAGTGACCATTATTGATTTTGAGGTATGTTTAAGAAGGCCCAAATGGGTCCTAGAATATAATTTTATTTTTAGGAGATCAATTTTTTTTGAACATATACATGATTTCACCATTATGGACTACTACAATGGTTTAGTCTATGAATGCATTCAAGTTTGTGAATTATGATGAAACAAAGTTTAATGTGAGTTTTGGTGTTTTGAACCTGTCAAATTGATGTTGTCTAAGGTTTACTAGAGGTTAGGTAAGAGTTGGAACCAATATTAGGTGTTTTGGAGCCTTTTTGGCCTTGTGAAAACAAGGAACAATGAAGAGAAATTGGTAAAGTTTTGAGTTAAACAAGTGGATCTAAGTTTGGTTGAGTAAAATACCTCCCCTACATTGCATAAATTGGTATCAAAGCATAGGAATTAGATCTTTGAAGGTGAAAAGTTGAAAATTCAAGATGCATTCATAAGGTACCATGGAAAAATAATTCAAAGAGTTGAAAGAAAAGTATGTTAATTTGAAGGATATGACACAAAGGAGGAGCCTATTCATGACAAAATGCAAAGGCAAAAACAAGGTATGTAAAGTGGTAATAGATTCAGGTTCAATTGATAACAAGGTTTGAAGTGAACTGGTTGACAAGTTGAATTTGGAAAGAATTCCTCATGAAACCCCTTATAAAGTATTTTGGTTGAATGATGGTTATTCAATTGTGGTTAATGAGCAAGATTTTGTTGAATTTAATATTGGTGGTTATAAGGACAAGGTACTTTGTGATGTATTCCCTATGAGTTTTTGTCTTTTACTACTTGGAAGGTCATGACAGTTTGAGAGATATGTCATTTATGATGGGAGAGCCAATACTTATCAAATTGAGAAAGATGGAAGCAATTTCACACTAACACCACTGTAGGAAGATGATAAGGAACACGATAGGACAAAAAATATAGTGTTGGTAGGCAAGAAGGAATTCATAAGGCATGAGGAAGATAAAGGAAAAGAAGGTGCGGCCACTACAAGAGAAGAAGTTGTTGAGACAACAAGTGTAAAGAGTGATGCAAAGTTGAAGAGTAAAGAAGAAGATGATATGGTGGTGTTGATGACTGAAATAGAGAAGGTAAAGGATGAATTGACCTTGAAGGATCAAGAGAAGCCTAAAAAGCATGATGAAGACATGGTGAGGATAGAGTTTGGTCCATTAAAAGAAAAAGGGGTTACAAGGCAACCACATAATGTCAATATAGTGGATTGTAAGACTGAAAGGATAGTGTAAGAAGATGTAGGTAATATGATGATAGAGATAAGAAGAAAAGAGGGAGTGAAGAAGAGTAAGTTAATGATGGAAATCCAAGATAGGCTTGTAACACATGAAGAGATCATGGTGGGGGAAGTGTTGTGTCCCTTGAAGGAAGAACAAGATGATGGGAATTCAAGCACTGCCATGACAAAGCTAAAATGTAATATGATTTTGAAAGGTAATGGTAATGGTTTGATGTCAATAACTGATAAAGAAAGGGTCAAAGGTTAATTGGTAGAGAAGACTCGAGGTTGGCATGATATTAGCATGACAAGGACAACACTTAGTCCTTTAGATTCAAGGAAAGTTAGTGAGCAATTGAGGTCTATAGATACGGTGATTTCTATGTCTAAGAAGGCAGTGATGGCAAAGGTAGAGAGTCTAGTGCAAGACAAGAAGATAGAAAGTGTAGTCAGCCAAGGAAAGTGGGAAAGGTTGGTGAAATAGTTTGTAGAGATTGAAGAGAAAAGGGAAGTTGTAGTCACCCCAAGAGGTGAAGAAGTAAAGGTAAAGAGTCAGGAAAAGGTCTCAGTGTTGGAAGAGACCAATGATGTGATGTTGGCAAAGAAATGCTAAGAGATGTCTAGAGATTAGTTGGTTGTCAAGAATCCAAATGAGTTGGAGAAAGGTGATGTAAGAGCAATGATTTTTCCTTTAGTGAAAAGAATGGTTGGTAGGTAGTCATATGCTGCCATGGTAGAGGTTTTTAAGAATGATCGCATAGGGGTTCTAGAAATGGGGAACCTAAAGGTGGTTGTGAAGACAAAGCATGAAGTGAGAGTGGATATTTGGAAAGGACAATGGGGAAAATTTAAGCATGTAGCTGAGATGATGAAGAAAATATCTCATGGGGTAGTGGAACAAGGATTGTTTTCAGGTGTAAGGACAAGTGTATCATCAAGTTTTGATGTGAGAAGTGTTAGAGGACTTCAAGCAGGTCTATTTGCAAAGAAGCAATACCAAGTTGCAAGGTAAGGAAGAGTTTATGAGTTTGAGTTTGTTCTAAGGGTGAAAATGAAGACACCTCAATTTCAGATTGAAATGGGGTTGGTAATAGGTATATTGGTAGATAAGATAATTCTCTTAGGTGAAGAAGCAAGCAAAGGTCATTCATCAAGTGTGGAGCAATAATCCAAAGGAAAGAACCGATCCAAGGCTAGAAGCAATGCATGTTTTCTGTATCTAACTCAGTAGAAGGGATTCCCAAGTGAAATAGAATTTGTAGATGAATAATTCAAGTGGATCAAGCCAAGGAAATCATGCAATACAATCCTCATGGCACATGAGTTTATTTTTAGGCTAGTTGTATGGTGCAGGTACACCAAGTTACAAGATTGAATTAGGCAAGGTCAAGAGTTATAAATTAGTGTTTTTGAGTCCTTTAGCATTCAATAGGGTCCTTTGAGACAATTTAAATTTATTTAATTTGGTTTGGTGTCATTTTTTATTCTTTTGGGAAAAAAGTACAAATAATGTAAAAAAATTGTAAAAATGCAACTTTACGAAGATGAAAGGTTATATAATTCCAAAAGTTAGTTTGAATTAGTTTTGGTTTGTTGGAAAATAAGTGGTAATTCAATTAGTCATGTTGGTTATGCCTATTAAGGCTTGGAAAAACTTGATGTAAGGTTGGATGTTCAATATTTGAAGAAGAATCAATAGATAATCATTATTTTCAATCAATTTTCTTTATTTTTTCTTTGAAACTTGCTATTGTAAGGCCTTATTCTTGGCAATACAATTTTTTTTTGCTCTCTAAATATTTGGAATAAATGGTAAGCAGATATAGCTTCAATTTGGTGGTGGTTTGATCAAATTTCATCAAGAAACAAGAAATCTACAAGCAATTTACTAAATGAAGATCTGATTTTGTGATATCAAGAACTAGGCCCTTCCACCTATTGTAATTGCTATATATTGGTGGAATGAGCATATTTATATTTTTTTTGGGGTTATAAGGCTCAGAGGAAGCAAGGGAAGGTCGTTTGAGGTTTTGGGCATGAAGCCAAGTTGCAAAAATGAGTGCTTTTTTTAGTGAAAAAGAGTGAAAAATGGAGATTTATGGATAGAAAAGTGTGCAAACATTGGGGGAAACACTTTTTGATGTTATATCAAGTGTGTGAAGGCATATTTAAGAATTTTTTATGAATTTAAATTTCTTTTAGTTGCTTGGAACATTGTTTTTCACAAAACCCTCCCTAGAAGGGCAAAAAATGAGGTTTTCCTAGATCTGGTGATTTAGTGAATGTTTCTTTGTTAAGTAAAGGTGGATTCCATGGTTTTGAGACCTGTTAAGTGGATAACCAATATAAAATTAGACATGCATAAAGTTTTAAGGGTAGTTCCTTTGTAAAAGTGGCCTAATTGGCCTTGGTGGACAATGATCCAGTATTGTTTTGAAGAGGTTAGTCCAAAGTGACCATAGTTGATTTTGAGGTATGTTTAAGAAGGACCAAATGGGTCCTAGAATATGGTTTTAGTTTTAGGAGATCCAATTTTTTGTTGAAGATATACCTAATTTTACCATTATGGACTACTACAAGGTTTGTCTATGAATGCATGAGTTTGTGAATTCTGATGAAGCAGAGTTTTTTGTGAGTTTTGCTGTTTTGAACCTATCAAATTGATTTTTTATAAGGTGTACTCAAGGTCAGGTAAGAGTTGGAACCAAGATTAGGTGTTTTGGAGCCTTTTTGGCCTTATGAAAATAAGGAATAGTGAAGAGAAATTGGTGAAGTTTTGAGTTAAACAAGTGGATCTGAGTTTGGTTGAGTAAAATACATCCTCTAAATTGCATCAATTATGTCCTTTGCTTAAGGATATTCTTACCCACCTAGGCTCTAGACATGAGAGTAATCAGTAGGTGGTTAGGGAAAGAGAAAGGTCTCCTAGGAGGAGAGATGTCGCAACTGTAGCGGGTCATATGAGAGATCTCTTGAGGGAACACTATCCTACCTTCAATAGTTCTAGTGGTGGTTTGTAGGTTGAGACTTGGATGATTGGTGTTCAGATTGGTAGTGTGACTCTAGTAGGTTTTGGGTTCTGGTGTGGCCTTTTTAAGTCTAGGAAAATCCAGAGTTGGCATGGAGCCAAGCTTTATTGTCCTAGCCAGTCAGCTTAGAGAACATAGACTAAAATGAGTAGAGGTAGATTACAGTAGTCCAATGCACCCCCAGGAGGCAAACAACATGGCAAAGGTATAGGTTTTTTTTCTTGCTCCCAGTAAGGCCACCTAGCTAGACAGTGTCCTCAAAAGAGCACAACAAAATTTTGTTAGAGACCGACAACCTCAGAGCTGGTAGTGGATGATGTAGGTAGGTCTCACAAAGTGAATGTAGTGGTTGATAACCACTAGGTAGAGCATCAGGGCACAAATGTGGAGACTATAGGTAGGGGACAGGCAACTAAATCTAAAATTTGTGGGTATTCTAGAGCACAAGAGACTCATCCTTAGGGGTCAAGACATTGAGCAGGTGAGGGTCTAGTGGGATCCTAATGATGAGGCTTCAACTACTTGGGAGGATGCATCTCGAATGTGTGAAATATAGCCATACTTGTTTGCAGGATTCCAAGAGTAAGCTTGATCCTAGGGGAGAGGACATAGTGCCCCTCATGTTGTTCTCCATTAGACTGATGATTGTATGTTATATTTTCTACTTTGATGATACTAGATAACACTTGATGATACTTTAATGTTCTTGCTACTATCTGAGTTTATGCATATGCTATGATAGTTTTATGGACTTATTGGTTTGTGTGGATTAATTTAATTATGAGCATTATGTGTCTATCTGATCATGGTTAATGTGTTTATCTAGTGATTTTTTAATGTTGTTGTTATGTAACTGTTTGATATGCATAGGTGTTGTTACTTGTTGGATGTGTCTTGGTGAAAGGGATAGTGTCACATTACTCATTCATGAGTTCCTTGTTATGCTGTGATTTCCTTTCACAATGTGTTTGACTGTTTGATTATATATATGTTGTTCGACCATTTTGTTTGATCCAGGTTGTAGGTACCAAGAGTTAAGTCCATCTGAATTGACAGGTATGAGCATGCCTTAAACCCAATGGAAAATTGTTGAAAATGGAGATAACGTACAGTCCCCTACCCTTTCCATCATCCTCGATGAGGATGAGTATCCAATTGGTCACCCTTTCAGTCTTGTATGTTGTTTGTGGTTAGTTTTTCTCGTTTGAACTTGTCTATGTTTAGGTGATTATTGATGATACTAAGTTGTTAAATTAAAATTGATAACTATGTTGTTTAATTAATTGTTGAATTCAATAAATTATTAAATAGACCATGTTGATAAATAGTATTTGAGTTTCCTTGGTTAATTAATTTACTAAATTAAATTGCTAAGGTAAAAAGTATTTCAAAAAATTAAATATAAATATATTCATTATTAATGTTGAGTTTAAATAAATTAAAAGGTGGAAAATAATATAATATAAAATAAAATATTAAATTGTAAGGAGATAATGGATAAACAACAAAAACAAGTAAAAATATAGAAAAAGATTGTCTCAGAGCACACATGTGACTTTGAACTATTTGTAGAATAGAAACTTGTTATTTTGCAAGATTTTTTATCTGATTTTTGTGTTCAAAAATCTTACAGTTTCTTTTTGGGAAAAAAATTATAATAATTATCTTTTGGGAGAGATTAGGGGTCATCATTTATTTTTTCTTTTGAACAGAGAATTTTTTCCACAAGAATAATTTGTTATATAATTGTTTTCGATTGATTGTTTTCAAAATTGGATTGGGGTAAAATTACTAACAATTAGATTGAGGTTTTGAAGAAATGGATTCTTGTAGATGTAGAAGTCGATCTCGGCATCGATTTCCATTTCAGTAGTGTTGGAACCCAGGTTGGATTTGTCTCTATTCTTGTTTCATTTATCCATTTAGTGTAATAAGAATTTGTTTTCTCTCTATTGTTGAAAATGAATGATTGTTCATCTTTTTGTATGTTGGTTCTATGTTGAATCCACACTTCATGTTTAGAGTTTGATATTCTTATGCCATTTGTTTAATTTGCACTCCATGATAGAGTTTGATAGTCTTGTACTATTCCCTTGATTTATGTTGGTATACATTGAAATATCTCATTCAATCTCCCTAAATAGACTTTGATTTTCTTATATGTCTGCAATTTTGTTAAGTATTTGATTTATTTGCTCAAAACTTGTATTTCATGGAGACCATTATAGTTGAGTCTAATGCTTATTTTACGCCTTAGAATTGCTACACATGCATTGTCATGATTGTGTTTCGAGTTATGTTCGTTAGCTTTCAAATTTTATTGTGGCTCATATACATGCTCTGAAATCTATAAGTTATCCCTTGCATTCGATTAAATTTTATCACTTCCTCTAAGTTTTCCAATCTTCATTGCCTTCCCTTGAGTTTAGCATCTAGCTTATGCCTTTTTGTAATTTCATGGCCACCCAAACCTTTCTGAGCATAGTGCCTTGCCTTATGTATAGAAGATCTTACATGCTTTAAGCCTAGAAGTCGATGAACCTTGAATATGTTAGAGACCGATCAATTGTGAGCTATTTATGCACTTCATTCATTCCTCCTAGCACTCAAATATATATAAATATATATATATATATATCAATAAAATTCATTGTGTTTATATAATGGGGAGATTGTGATTTTATGCAAACATTAGTAAGTGGTTTTTTGTAGGCTAATTAGCGTGTAAGTAATATGCTAGAAATTCAATGAATTAAACTTTGTGTTGTGAATTTTGTTCCTACCTCTTACATTCCTTACTGAATGGTTTTGACTTATATCAATGGATCTTTTTCACACTAATCGATGCCTAGCAATTCAAAAACTCTAGGTGGCAATCGTTCTTTGATGAACGTGCATTAGATAGGGTATTCAATGGTGTATTGTGTTTCCCTCCTTGCCTGTCTGAATCTAAATTCAAATAGAGCGATTATACATATAAATCATGGTTTCATAAATCTGAGCAGTGCTTAGCATTTGATTTCTTATGACTCAGTGGATTTGCATTGTGAAGACATTTGGATTACATATAATCCAATGAGATGCAGTTGTTGGAAATTAATAAAAAATATTATATCATGTGCTTGGAATTGAATAATAAGTGTGGTGTTTAGAATGCAATGGAGATGCTTTTTCCTGAAGTTTGATCTATATGCATTTTTTTAGTAATGAATAAGTACGCTTGGGGGGCGCTAGTGTCTTCATACATGCTTTATCTTAGACATTCAATACCCTTTTTTGTTATCTGTAAGTTTTATGAAAAAAATTATGTGTTATTACTATATAGTTTGTATTTGATACTTGTATTTCATGTTCGGTGAATTGTATATTAGCATTCAATTTTGTACTTATATATATATATATTTATATATATTATGTGCAAATTCTATGTAGTAGACTTCAGATCTTGTACTAGTTCAAGAGATAGTTGCACATGTTATGTAATGTATCTATATATCCTTTGTATCATGTAATGTAATCTTGATGTATTCTTCCCGTTGTATTCAGGGAAGCATTGATGTAAGCTTGTAACTACATAATGATGTACCCTCATGTAAGGGAATTTGTATATGTACTTGTAGCTATATATATATGATATTTGATGATTACTTATCTGATGTGATGATATGGAAATGTATGTGTTTATTCATTTAATGTGATGGATTTAAAATGAACTCTTGATGTTAGTTAATCCATGATGTATGTTTAGATCTTGCTTAGTAGGTATGTTTGTAATGTAGTCATTGAACCTTAGAGGACATAGTTTAACTTATGTGTTATGTTTAGATATGATTTACATTTCTTGTTATTGCACTTTAAAAAAAAAAAATTGTGTCATTATTGTAGTTAGATGTGTTGTCTGTTGGGATTCTTTGGCAGGGTGTTCCATCTCCCCTCTCTCTCTCTCTTAGGTCTCTCTCTATCTCTCTTTGTCTCCCTCTCAATTCTCTCTCACACATACCTCTCTCTCTCTCTCTCTCTCTCTCTCTCTCTCTCTAGTCTCTCCCTCCCACCCTAACTAAAAGACTCTATATCTCTCCCTCTCATTCCCATATCTCTCTCTCTCTCTCTCTCTATCTCTCTCTCGGGTATCTCCCACTCTCTCTCTCTCTCTCTTAGGATTCAACCTCTATCTATCCCTCCAATCTCCCTGTCTCTCCCAATTCTCTCCTTCCCACCCTAGCTATATAATTTTTCCTCTCTCTCAAGTCTCTCTTACCCTCTCTCTCCCTCTCTCCCTATCCCTCTCAAGTCTCTATGTCTCTCTATCTCCCTTTCACTCTCTTAGCTCTCTCTCTCTCTCAGGTCTCTCCCTCTCTCTTTCTCCCCCCATCTCTCTCTCTCTCTCTCTCTCTCTCTCTCCCTCCCTCCATCTCAAGTCACTCTCTCTAACTCGAATCCACTCATGCAAATATACTCATTAAATATTATATAATATATAGTAATAATATAATATATACAATATAATATAATTAAGTGTTATTATTTTTGGATTGAAACTATGTAAATATAATATATTATAGATATTGTATATATTATATAGTGTAGAAATTATATTATATATTAATATGTATGCATATGGGAAGATTCAAATATTATACAATAAATAATGAATATCCATTTGCTTAATTTTTTTATAAACCAAATAATACATAAAACCAATAATATGTATTACTAATATAAAATAGATTTATTATACATTAATATATATTAATATACCATAATATATTATATATTATATATTATGATATATATAATATATAATTTATATAATATATAGTATACTAATAAATATACTACATATTATATATTATATATAGTATACTCTCTCAAATCTCCCACTCTCTCTAACCAACCCCCTTTTCTCTCTTAGGTCTCTCCCTCCATCTATGCCTCCCACCACCTCTCTCTCATGTCTCTCCCTCCATCTATCCCTCCCACGATCTCTCCCTCTCTTGTGTGCCTCTCTCTGTGTGTGGATGCTCTCTCCCTCTATCTTTCCAACCCCTATCTCTATCAGGTCTCTCCCTCCCACCCTAACTTTATAACTCCCCCTCTTTCTCCCTTTCTCCCTCTCATGTCTCTCTCTCTATTTCTTGCTCAAGTTGCTATCCCTCTTATGTATTTCTATAGCTCTCTCTCCCTCTCAACTCTCTCTCTGGTCTCTCCCTCCCTCTATCTTGATAACTACCTCTCAAATAATGAATATATATTTGCTTAATTTTTTTATAAAGCAAATAATACAAAAAACCATTATTATGTATTATTAATATATAATAAATGTATTATATATTATATATTATGATATATATATTATATAGTGTATTAATATATATACTCTCTCTCTTAGGTCCCTCACACCCTTATCCCTCCCAAACTCCTCTCTCACAGGTCTTTCTATACCTCTTTATCTCTATCACTATCTCTATCTTTCTCTATGTATCTATCTATGTCTATCTCTCTTTGTCTCTATCTTTGTCTCTATCTCTTTGTCACTCTGTCTCTATCTCTATCTCTCCCTCTCAGGTCTCTCTCCCTCTTATGTCTCTCTCTCTCTCTCTCCCCCTCTTCCTTTCAAGTATCTCTCCCTCCCTCTCTCTCTCTCTCTATTCTCTCTATTTTCCCCTCTTAGGTCTCTCACTCAAATCCACCCATGTACACAAACTCATTAAATATTATATAATATATAATATATAGTATATATAATATAATATATACAATATATAGTATATATTATATAATATATACTATATATTACATAATATATACAAGATATTATATATATTATATATATTATATAGTATATAAATAATATTATATATTAATATGTATGCATATTGGAAGCTTCAAATCTTAAACAATAAATAATGGATATCAACTTGCTTAATATTTTTATAAACCAAATAATACATAAAACTAATATTATGTATTATTGATATATAATAAATGTGATATATATTAATATACATTAATATACCATAATATATTATATATTATATATTATGATATATATTATATATACTATATTATATATAGTATATTAATATATATACTACATATTATATATTATATATAGTATACTCTTTCAACTCTCTTTGCCTCTTTATCCCTCCAACATTCTCTCTCTTAGGATGCTCCATCCCACTTTCCCTCCAACCCCCTTTTCTCTCTCAGGTCTATCCCTCCATCTATCCTTCCCACCTTGTTTCTCTCATGTCTCTCCTTCAGTCTATCCATCCCACCCTCTATCTCTCTCTCTCTTGTGTGCCTCACTCCCTCTCAAGTCTCTCTCTATATTAGGTCTATCTATCTGGTCTCTCCCTCCCACCCTAACTAGATAATTCTCTCTCCATCTCCCTCTTCTCTCTCTCTCTCTCTTTCTATCTCTCTCCCTTAGGATACTCCATCCCTCTATCCTTCCAACCCCCTGTCTCTCTTAGGTCTCTCCCTCCTACCTTAACTATAAAACTCCCCCCCCCTCTCTCTCCCTCTCTCCCTCTCAAGTCTCTCTCTTTCTCTCTCAATCCTTTCTCCCTCTTAGCGCTCTCTCTCTCAAGTATCTCTTTGTCTTAGGTCTCTCTCTCTAGTCTCTCCCTCCTACCCATCCCCCCCTACATACACAACTCTCTCCCCCTCTGTCTATCCCAAAAATTGCATCTCTCTCTCTTAGGTCTCTCCCTTGGGAACCCTACCTAGATAACTGTCTCTCTCTCTGAACTATCTCTATGTCACTCAACTCCACTCGCGCACACAAAATAATTAAATATTATATTATATTATATAATATATACTAGATATTGTATATACTATATATATTATATAGTATATAAATTATATTATATATTAATATGTGTGCATTGTGAAAGCTTCAAATCTTATACAATAAATAATGGATATCTATTTTCTTAAGTTTTTTTATAAAACAAATAATACATAAAACCAATATTATGTATTATTGATATATAATAAATATATTAAATATGAATATACCATAATAAATTATATATTATATATTATGATATATATTATATAATATATAATGTATATAGTATATTAATGTATATACAATATATGATATATTATATACTATATATTTAATACATAGTGAATATTATATATTATATAGTATATAAATAAATATTCTATATTATATATAGTACACTCTCCCTCTCAAGATTCTTCCTCTGTCTATCCCTCTAACCCCCTTGTCTCTCTCAGGTCTCTCCCTCCATCTATCCCTCCATCTTTTTCTCCCACCCTCTCTCTCTCTCCTGGGTCCCTCACTCCCTCTATCCCTCCCACCTGACCTAGACAACTCTCTCTCACTATCTCTCTAGTCTCTCTCTCAAATCTCTCTCTCAAGTCTCTCTCTCTAAGGTCTCTCTTGGGATGCTCCCTCCCTCTATCCTACCAACCCCTATCTCACCCAGGTCTCTCCCTCCCTCTCTCCCTCTCAAGTATTTCTCTTTCTCTCTCAAGTCTATCAACCTCTTAGGTATCTCTCTATCTCTCTCTAGTCTCTCCCTCCCAACCTAACTAGATAACTATCTCTCAACTCTCTCACTCTTGATTTCCCTCTTAGGTTTTTATCTCCCTCTCTCTCTTAGGTATCTCTCTCCCTCTATCCCTCTCACCCTACAAAAACAACTCCCTCCCTCCCTCTATCTTGATAATCACCTCTCTCCCTCTCTCTCTCTCCCTCCCTCCCTCTTAGTTCTCTCTCTTTTTTTCACTTGACTCCACCCATGCACACAAAATAATTAAATATTATATAATATATATTTGATACTATATAGTGTATAAAATATATATTATATATTATATATACTCTTTTAGGAAGCTTCCTCTCTCTATCCCTCCCACCCCCTCTCTCATGTATCTCCCTCCATCTATTTCTCCCACCCTATCTCTCTTAGGTCCCTTGCTCCCTCCATTCGTTCGACCCTACCTAGACAACTCTCTTTTAGCCCCTCTATCCCTCCCAAACCCCTCTCTCTAAGGTCTCTCCCTCCCCCTCTGCCATTATCTCTATCTCTATCTTTGTCTCTATCACTGTGTGTCTCTGTCTCTCTTTGTCTTTGTCTCTCTCTCTCTCTCTCTATCTTTGTCTCTATCTCTCTCTATCTCTCCCTCTCAATTCTCTCTCCCTCTTAGGTCTCTCTCTCTCCCTCTCTTCCTCTCCCTCTCAAGTATCTCTCTCTCCCTCCCTGCATCTCTCTCTCTATCTCCCCATCTCAGGTTTCTCTCTCTCACTTGAATCTACCCATGCACATAAAAACATTTAATATTATATAATATATTATATAATTAAGTGCTATTATTTCTGGATTGAAACTATGCAAATATAATATATACTAGATACTATATATATTATATAGTATATAAATTATATTATATATTAATATCTACACATAGGGGAAGATTCAAATCTTATACAATAAATAATGGATATTTGCTCTCTTAAGTTTTTTATAAACCAAATAATACATAAAACCAATATTATGTATTTTAGTATATAATAAATGCATTACATATTAATATATATTAATATACCAATAATATATTATATATTATGATATATATATATATATATTATATAATATATAACAAATATTATATATAGTGTATTAAATTATATACTACATAATATATATTATATATAGTATACTCTCTCTCACCTCTCTCCCTCTTTGTTATCTATCTCTCTTGGGATGCTCCCTCCCTCTATCCCTGCAACCCCATTTTCTCTCTCAAATCTCTCCCTCCATCTATCCCTCCCACCCTACTCTCTCACATCTCTCCCTCCATCTATCCCTCCCACCCTACTCTCTCATTTCTCTCCCTCCATCTATCCCTCCCACCCTTTCTCTCTCTTGCATCACTAACTCCCTCTCAAGTCTCTCTCCATCTTAGGTCTCTTTGATCTCTCCCTCCCACCCTAACTAGATAACTCTTTCTCTCTCTCTCTCTCAGGTTTGTCTCACTCTCCATCCTCTTAGGTCTCTCTCTCTCTTAGGATGCTCCCTCCCTCTATCCTTCCAACATTGTGTCTCTCTCAGATCTCTCCCTCCCAACTTAACTATATAACTCCTCCTCTCTCTCTCTCTCTCTCAGGTCTCTCCCTCCCTCTCTCTCAGCCTTTCTCCCTCTCAGGTCTCTCTCTCTCTTTCTCTCATGTGTCTCTCCCTCTTAGGTATCTCTCTCTTTCTCTAATCTCTCCCTCCCACCCTAACTAGATAACTCTCTCTCTATTGATCTCCCTCTTAGGTATTTCTCTCCCTCTCAAGTCTCTCTCTAGTCTCTCCCTCCCTCTATCCCAACAATCACCTCTCTCTCTCTCTCTTAGGTCTCTCCCTTGTGCACCCTACTTAGATAATTCTCTCTCTCTCAACTCTCTCTCTCTCTCTCTCTTGGGTCTCTCTATCACTCAAATCCACCCATGCACACTGTGAACCATTTGAATCTAGACCTTGCACAAACACAATAAACATGCAAACAATTAGATCAAACACAAGGTTAGAAACAAATGATTCCTCAAGAAATCCATTTGAAATTTGCAAAAGGATAAGAAATGAAAATGAAGAACACAAATGAAACAATTAAATCCTATCTAATGCAAGCAAACTCTTGATCTCTTGAGGGAGTTGGTGCAAATAGGTGTGTGGAGATTTTCCCTTTCCCAACTCCTTGAATGAAAATGTTGATTGAAGATGATTGATCCACTTGATAAGTCCCTCAATGAGCTCCAAAATCTGCAATAAACTAGTTAAGAAGATGGATGGAATGGAGAGATATTTGTGCATAATAACTTTGCATAATGTGGTGGATGATGAAATATGATGGCTCTTTTTATAGAATGCCAAGATGGATGAATGTCCAAAAATAGAGCAATGTGGGACTAACATTCATCCAATGGCATGATGCCACTTGTCAAGCTATGAATGGGTGGAGGATGTGCAAGATTTGGGGAATGTGCCAATAAATGCATGAATTTGAAATTCAAATTTGTTGAAATGACTTGCAAGGGGGGAAGAAAGAAAGCATTAAATGCCACTTGGCTCAAGGCAAAGGACATGTAAGAGATCTTAAATGCCTTGTTGGAAGGACTTGTTCCCACTTGGATTTTGAATTCAAATTAGGGGAATATTCCTTAAAAGATGCCTTGTTGAAGGAAAATAGAAATTTAATAAATCAAATAAGTCTATTTTCATGTGCAAGTTGCAAAATCTAGAGGATTTGATGGATTAATATTAAATTAATCATGATTTGATTAATTTAAGGGATATTTAGCTGATTTGACAATTTGATTTAGATTTTGGATTAATTTAAATCAAAAGAGATGAATATGATAAGAGGCCAATTAAATAAATATTTTGATTTATTTAATTAAAGGGATGGTGTTAGATTAAATCAAATAAAGTTTTAATTTATTTAATTTAATAGATAGACTTTAGAGATTTAATCAAATAAATTGATTATTTAATTAAATAGGGATAATTAGATCAGATGAATTTATTTAATTAACAAGGGAAAGTGACTTAATTAGAAAAAATAATTTATTTAATTAAGAGACGAATATTTATGAATTTAATCAAATAAGGGAATTTGATTAAACAGTTAGACCGAGGGATGATTTAGGAAGAAACAATGTTAGTAGATCAGAGTGTGATATCAATCTGTAGATTTTCAATGTCTACATTTTGCCCCTCTTTGAAGCGATGCACTTGTTGCATTGGTTCAAAGAATAATCTTATTGAGATCAAAGTTCAAAATTCTCTGATTTTATGATGCCCCACTGTTGCCCTAGCAAGAAGAATTATGCTTGTATACTGCCCCCTCGAGAGATAGAGCAAAGAGGTTTGATTTGAGGGTCGATCTCTCAAAAAAAAGAGGTTCAAGATCAGTTCAACTCAAATATTTGATGTAGACAGATTTGATGATGTAGACAGTCATCAACCATGGGTAGTCTCATGCCTATTTTGATATATTACACACACTTGATCCTGATTCGTACCATGACAGTTACATTATTGATGATATAAATAAGATAATTATGATGCTTATATGTAATGGATGATATGATGATGCATGGATGATATGATGGATGCACATGATTTGATATGATGATGCTTTTATGATTATGCATATGGGTCATAGATGTATGGTTTATGAGATGGCTAGAATAACCAATCTATATTATGCGATGATGGAGATGAATGCATGTGGTATGATTAATGCTTTCTGTATGATGTGATATGCAATATGCAGTATGGTTTTTGGATGTAGGATGGATGCATTAATGATGATTTATGATTAACTGTCATGGTAGCATGTTAGTACGAAAAACAAGAGATTCCAACAAGACATGAGATGATGATGATGATGATGATGATGACTTGCCGAGGAGTTGGGATTTTCAAAGGGCCAATTACCTTATGTTTGATAACACACATAGGCACGATGCATCAGGGTATAAAGAACCAGGATGACATGGTACCTAGTGTGATGGACTTTGACTCAACAAACAGATAGGAGTATTCTTGTTCACACCTGGCATATGGAAACCTTGCTAGGACGTACCTACCAAAGCAAGTATTCGCCAAGTTATTTTACAAGAACATCCAACAAGCACAATAGACAAAATAATAATGATTGTTGCCCCATTCCTATCTCTCTAAATCCTTCGTTCGGACATCATCGAGAGGTCCTTGGAATGAGCACAATGAGATAAATCAAACAAGATAAAATAAGTGAGCAAACAAACTAATGTTCTTTGTACCATTAGCCAAGAGAATTGATGTTTCGAAAGATGGGAGCTGAAACTTATTGCCAAAAGATAATGTCCATTGTCGGAACGGATCCTAGGACATGTTAATGACACGTCATTTCATTTACCCAAAGTGGTTGGTTTGATAAAAGTGCCCATTGTCGGAATAGATCCTAGGACATGCTTTTATCAAACGATGATGAAATTGATTTATGATTTATATGCCATTGATAAGAAAAGAGTTGACCAACTTGCTTGCTGACTAACCTATACTTGAGATTTTGACAGTTTAGGTTTTCACATTTGACTGCTAGACTTGTTTCTGACAATTTTACCAAAGGTTGAGGGTGATGACGATTTATTATGGATGAATGATTATCGCGAGTGTAAGCGAGATGAGGCGGATGGATTTTTTTTCAAATATTTGGATGTTTTTGGAGTTTCGCAATGTTTTGAGGCTATTTTTGGTATTTTTTCAAATGTTTTCAAATGTTCTGATTTTCAATTTTACAATGTTTTGAGATTTTCTGAGATTTTGACCAAGAGACTAACCTAAAGACCTATCCTAGGGGCCTCGGGGGCTGATCCACAGATTAGCCTTGCCTACGTTATACACGCAGAGACCACATAGTTTGACTGACAACTTGACTGATTTACAAATGAAGATATACATGATGAAATGTCGGTTTATTATGACGGACTCCTATAGGACTAACCTAAATGTCTCGAGGGATAATCAAAGATCAACCTTGCCTACGTTCAAGCTCAGAGACAACATAGTTTGACAAGACGACTCTGTTTTTGACTTTTTGAATGACTTTTTGACCTTTTTTTGGATTTTGATATGTTTTGCATGTTTTTGGGATTTTTTGATTTTTCGGACTTTAAGATGATACACGAATCCAATCCGATGAGAATGTGCCCCCAGTGTGAGGCGATAGACTACTCCGATATAGGCAGGACAAACTAACCTTTAGGATGGGCCGAGTAGTTCTTGGAGGGATCATGACACAAACGCAAGACCAAGCTATGGTGCAGACGCAGATGGAAGGGTGAAATGCAATGATATGTGATGGGTGATTGAATGATGCAAAGCAAGTCACAGAGACCAAGATGGATGGAGAGTGCTTATTTACACAAAGTGCCTGTTTTCCAGGTTTTCACCAAGGTACTTGCCCAAAGTGCCACCGAAGTGGTTTTCACTAGAGGACAATTTTTTTTCTCTTTACTATTTTCTTGATTTTTTGATTTTTTACTGTCACCAAGATGCCTATTTGCCAGGTTTTCGCCGAAGTAACCATTTTTTTAGGACTTTTTATGATTTTTTGGATTTTTTGGTTCTATACCTTGAAAGATTTAGGCATAAATTTTTTTGAGATGGGGGCTATTCATTGGCTCCTGTAGGGGTTCCCCTTCGGGTGTTGATAACTAATATGCCCCTAATTTGTAGCTTGTTGTGATGACAAAGGGTCCCAGCCAGTTGGGTTCAAACTTGCCCTTGCCATTTGGGTTCAAGACATTCTTCTGATTCTCTTTTAGCACCAATTCTCCAACCTGGGAAGTTTTGCTTCTGATTTTCTTGTTGTAGCTCCTTTTCAGTCTATTCTGATACACTTGCAGATGGTTTAAAGCATCTAGATGTCGCTCGTCCAACAGTTCCAGCTCATTCAATCTTGAAACTCAATACTCCTCGTCCGTGATGAGGTTTTGCAATGATACTCTGAGGGATGGTAGCTCGATCTCAATGGGTAAGATGGCCTCTGATCAGTAGACCAAGGAAAATGGTGTGGCACTAGTGGGTGTGCAGATGCTAGTTTGGTAAGCCCAAAGGGCAGGATTAAGCTGCAAATGCCAGTCACGACCTACGTCATTGACTATTTTCTTAAGGATTTTGAGGATGGTTTTATTTGTAGCTTCTGCTTGGCCATTGCCTTGGGGATAGTATGGGGTGGAAAAGTGATGTTGGATTTTGAACTTATCACATAGGTCACGGACTTCCTGATTTTTGAATGGTGTCCCATTATCTGAGATAATGGCTTGTGGAACACCATAACGGCATATAAGATAGTTTAGGATGAACTTTGAGATCTACTTTCCTGTTATGTAGGTCATAGGTATGCCTTCAACCCACTTGGTGAAGTACTCAGTTGCAGTTATAATGAATTTGTGGCCGTTGGATGAGGTGGGTGTGTTTTTCCCAATGAGATCGAGTCCCCACTGTGAAAAGGGCCATGGTGTGACGATTGGATGAAGCTCTTGAGCTGGAGCATGGATGAGGTCCCCGTGTTGCTGACATTGTAGACACTTCTTGACGTATTCATGTGCCTCTCTGTCCATGGTAGGCTAGTAATACCCACTCCTCAGCAATTTCTTAGACAAGGTCATGCCACTCGAATGAGAAACACATATGTTGTTGTGCACCTCAGTTAGGGCAACCGAAGCCTCCTCAGGGTTAAGACATCTTAGTAAGGTTACTTCTATGCTTCTGCGATATAGGGTTTCTCCTAAAATGACAAAACAAGATGCTTTCTTGATAAAGGTTCGTCTAAGGCTTGAACGCAAATCAACGGGAATGATACCTATCCTAAGGTATGTGTAAATGTCTTGGTACCACTGATCATTCAGACCAACAATTTTGCCCACAAATTCTGACTTTGGTACCTTGAATGCTGGTACGAGAAGCTGCTCTACTAAGAAGTCATATTTTAGAACATTTCGAGGGATCTCTAAGAGTGATCCAATAGTTGCCATTACGTCTGCTGCTCTATTGTTGGTTCTTGGTACTTGCTCGAATGTGATGTCAACAAAAGATTCCTTGAGATTTTCCACCATCCTTTTGTATGGAGTTAGCTTATCATCCTTTGTTTGGTACTCATTGTTCACTTGATTTATAATAAGCTGTGAATCTCCATATACCTTCAATGTCATAATGTTCCACTGTACTGCTATCCTGAGACCTATAGTTAAAGCCTCATATTCTGCAATGTTATTGGTACAAGGGAATGCTAGTTTGTATGATCTTGGTATACAATCCCCTTGTGGAGTGATGAAGAAGATACCAGCTCCTGACCCATGTTGTGTGTAGGATCCATCAAAGTATAGTTTCCAATGAGTAGCTATGTCAATGTTGAAAATGGATTCATCTGGAAATTCTGAAACAAGTGGGTTCTCTGCATAGATAGGTGCGTCTGCCAATTGGTCTGCAATGACCTATCCCTTGATTGCCTTGCGCTCCACATACTCAATGTCATATTCTGATAATATCATTACCCACTTAGCCATTTTTCCCATAAGCATTGCCTTTGAAAGAAGATACTTTAAGGGATCAATTTTAGCTATGAGTTTGATCTTGTGTGCCAACATGTAGTGTCTGAATTTTTAGGATGCAAACACCACTGCTAGGCAAGCTTTTTCAATGAATGTATAGTTTAACTCATGGCCCACCATTGTACGGCTGATGTAGTAGATGGCTCTTTCTGTTCCATTTTCATCATGTTGTGCTAGGAGAGCACCAAGGGCTGCAATAGTTGCTAAGATATAAAGGATTAATGGTTTGTTCTGAATTGGAGGCCTTAGTACTGGAGGTGTTAACAGATATTCCTTGATTTTTTTGAAGGCTTGTTCACATTTGTTGTCCCATTTGTATGTTACCCCCTTGTGGAGTAAGTGAGAGTAAGAGATTTGTTTGTCTGCTAATTGTGCTATGAACCTACGAATTGACTGAAGCCTGCCTTGGAGACCTCTTAGTTGTTTCAATGTCCTAGGAGCTTCCATTTCAAGTATTGCTTTCACCTTTTCCAGATCAATCTCAATGCCTCTCATTGACACTATGTAGCCCAACAACTTTCTTGATTGTACGCCAAAGACACACTTCTTGGGATTCAAACGAACCTTGTATTCTTCTAGTCTATCAAAGATAGCACTCAAGACCGATATATGATCCTTCCTCTTTTTGGATTTTCCCAGGATGTCATCGACATAGTCCTCAACTATTTTGTGGATCATGTCATGGAATATTCGTGTCATGGCCCTTTGGTATGTGGCCCCAACATTCTTTAAGTCGAATGGAATTATGTTCCAACAGTATGTGCCCCAAGGACAAGTGAAAGATGTTTTATGTTGGTCTTCCTCTGTAATTCTTATCTGATTATAGCCTGAAAATCCATCCATCAAGGAAAGCATCTCATGCCCCGCGGTCATGTCTACAATCATATCAATGATAGGCAATGGAAAATCATCTTTTGGGCAAGCCTTGTTCAAGTCCCTAAAGTCCGTACAGATTCTTATGCCCCCAGTTGGTTTTGAAACCAGTACTAGATTGGAGACCCACTCAGGGTAGGCGATCATTCATATGAATCCTGCATCTAGTAGTTTCTGGAGTTCCATCTTGACTAATAGAGCAATCTGTAGGTGCATCTTTCTCAACTTCTGTTTTACAGGTTTGGCTTCAGGATAGACTGCCAAGTGATGAACCACTACCTCTGGATCCAATCTTGGCATATTAGCATAAGTCCACACAAAATTTATCTTCCTCTCCTTTAAGAAGGTAGCCAACTCCTCCTGTTCTTTGCATAATAATGACTCAACATAGAATGTAATATGAGGAGTTTCTTGTGTTCCCAGATTGATGGGGTTGCACTTTTCTGCTAGCATAGCTGAATTTTCTTGGTGTATAGCTGTAAGAGGAAGATTGAATCCCCCATCCTCAGGTGCCTCAGAGAGGTTTTCACCATTGGATGTGTCCTTTCTTTTTACTTTTTCAGAGTCAGAGAGTGCCACAAGGTGGTTTTCACTCAAGGACTTGGAGATTATTCTCAATTTTTTATTTTTGCGATTGAGGGATTCAATCGTTTCTCCATAGTATGCATGTGTATCCAACTCTATGATAAAACCTGCCTTATGATCCCCACATGGAATGTCATCCCTAAGTCCCATGAATTCTGAGAGCGCCTCATCATTTTCAAACATGTCAAGAATTGGTGGTCCTCGTTGGTCGTAATCAATCAGTTGGGGATAGACTAATCAGATTTCATTGCTTTGGTTTTCAGACTCATAAGACAAGGTGCTAATCATAAGGATGTTAGTATCCTCAAACAACAAAGATAATCCTATTTCTGGTGACTCAGTTAAATTAGTGGGCATTCCTAAAGTCATGGAGGATTGTGGAGTAGTTACGGATTCCTGAGGAGGCATTCGGTTCCGTCTACCATGGGCACCTCGACCAAGTACAGTTACCTTAGGAGTAGGATGACCAATGCCAAGATTTTTTATTTGCTTCTCAGGTATAATGGGTATTACACGCCCGTTATTATCTTGGCCTAACCCTTGGTTCCGGTTATAGCCCATCAAGAGCATCATCTTCATACCTTTGTTTCGTTCATCCATAGGCAATTCAACTGCTGGTATATCATCTCGATAGAGGAGATGAGATAAGTCCCCCTCTAATGTTTCCTGACCAAGATCTCCTGCACTTGTGAAGGTAGGGTTTCGTTCATAGGAGCCTTGAGATGTTGAAGCTTCTTGTGATTGTGGTCGTCCTCTTGATCTAGGAGATTGTGGTAGCTCTCCTACTACAAAAGCATTCTTAGGCATTGAATAGTTTCCACAACCATCATCTTGTATTATGACTTTGATATCAGAAAAGGCGGGGATGGCGGGGGTGGAGGGTGTCTCTGTCGCAGAAGTGAGAGTGGCGGGATCCACATAAGGTGTTGATGGGCCTTCATCATTCTTGGGTACTTGCGGGATCTTGTAGTATTTTGCCTCTAGATTTTTGCAGTAGGCAAATGGCTCAGGATCTCCATGGATAGTAACCTCTTGACCTTCATGTGTGAATTTCACACATTGATGAAAGGTTGAAGCTACAGCTTGCATTGCATGTATCCATGGTCGCCCTAGGAGAATATTGTATGGTAAATCGAGGTCCAAGACCTGACAGTTGGTTTGCATGATGGCGGGTCCAACCTGGACAGGAAGCTGAATGGTGCCTTGGGATACCCTTTCCTGGTCATCATATGCTCTTATTGTGATGCCTTTTCCTTTGTCAATTGAATCCTCTGAAATGTTCAAATTCTTTAGAAGCTTTAAGGAGCAAATATTTAAGCCTGCACCTCCATCCACCAAGACTCTCTTGACTTTCTTTTTATTTACGTACACCTCCAGATGAAGTGCACGGTTGTGAGATGGTTGTGTGGGGAAGTCTTGTTCAGAAAATGTAAGAATGTTAGGTGTGGTGATACTTGCGACCATAGCTTGGAATTGTTCTGCATCTAGATCTGCGGGGACAGTAGATGACGCCAAAGCTTCTTCTAGAATCTTTTTGTGTGCAGATGAGATTTTGAGTAACTCCATGATGGAGATATGTGCAGGGGTTCTTTTCAATTGATCCAAGACATTATAGCCACTAGGGTTAGACCTTGGATTGGATGTGGAATTTCTGCTTGGTTGGGATGGTGCTGCAATGGTAACCTTTCCACCTCTTGTGGTGACTCCACAATCGGCTTGGGCCCCTTTGATGGTGATGACTCCACAAAACTCATCTAAACAAGCAACAACACCCTCGTATGTGTGGTTGACATTTTTATAAGCCCCTTTTCCTTTGTCTTGATCTTTGTTTCCTTTGTTGCCATGATTCGGCATCGGATTCGTGTAAATCTTGAGATCTTTGTTTCCTGATGGTGCTTCCACATCTATGATTTTGTCATCTATGAGGTCTTGAATTAGATTTTTGAGCCTCATGCAGTTGTTTGTCGTGTGTCCCTTGAGTTTGTGGAAGTCACAAAGATAATTCTCATTATACCATGGTGGCTTGACCGATGGTTCTTGATAATTATTATGTGTAGGGACCGTTATCAATTTTTCATCTACCAATCTTTTCATGATTGCTTCAGCAGGTTCCCCAAGGAGTGTGTATTTTCGTTTGGGGAAGAACTTGTTTCGCTGTGGTCTTCCCTGATTATCAATGTTGTTTGTGTTTTGGTTATGGGATGGTTGGACCACAGTATTGACTTGTCGATTGCTTTGATTGGTATTTTGGTGTTGTTGTTGTTGGGATGGTGGATTGTTCTTCCGTGGGGCACTAATGACAACCTTGGCGTCAACGACACCATCGTTGGTTACATTACGATTCTTTGCCCATGTTCGTGGTTTGTCATGATAATTGGATGATGAGCGGCCTTCTTGATATGATGAAGTTTCTCCCTGTGTGGCAAGGGCTCGTTCGATATTGAGCGCCCTAGGGATCAACTGGTCATAAGTGGTGATGTTTTGCATTTTGAGGTGGAAGGCCAAGGGCCCATCAAGATTCACAATGATAGTTCCCACTTGTTGCTCTTCAGGCATGGACCACTTGCTTCGATTAGCTTTGGATTGCCATCGTTGTAAGAAAGCACCGAATGATTCATTTTTCCCTTGTTTGAGAGCTGATAATTCCTGTAAGCTAACCTCCATGGGAGTGTTGAAGGAATAATTATGTATGAAGGCATCTATGATTTCCTGGAATTTTTTGATTCCAGAAAGTCGAGAAAACCAATCAATAGCATTTCCAGCCAAGCTTCTTGGGAATAATCTCATCAAGTACGTTTCGTCGTAAGCCACCTCCATGCAATGTACTTGGAATTCCCTGATGTGATCTTCAGGGTTACCCGTTCCACGATATTTGTCAAATTTAGGGATCTCAAACCCTTTTGGGAATGGTTTCATTTCTACGCTCCTATCAAATGGATAAGGGCATAGGTTTTTTTGTGGTTTTGGTGTCCTTCCTGATTGAAGGTCAAGCACTTGTTGTGACAAAATTTTTATTTGTGCCGTGACATCCAATTGTGGATCAGGAGGTGGAATGAAGGTGTTCTGGGGGGGTGGAGTGGGTGTTTGAATGGGTGGAATGTTTGCTTGTTGTGCCATGTATGCTTTCAACAACGCTTGTTGTTGATCTTGTTGTTGTTGCGCTAATAGAGCTTGTTGTTGTGCTTGATGTTGTTGGTCCAATAATGCTTGTTGTTGGTCAGCTAGGGCTTGTTGGGCTGCTTCTTGTTGCTCTTGGTATTGCTCTAACGCTTTTGATATGCGAGTTGTTGGGCTGCTTGTTGTTGTGCAAAGTACTATGCTTGTGCTTGCGCTCGTGCTTGGGCATCTTGGGCATCTTTTGCAGCTTGAGCAGCTTGTGCGGCTTGTGTGACTTGAGCAACTTGTGTAGCTTGTGCAGCTTGACTAGCTTGTGAGGCTTGTGCAACTTGTGTAGCTCGTTGTTGTTGTTGCAACAAAGCTTGGGCTTGTGTTGCTTGTTGTGCTTGTTGTTGTTGCAGCAATGTTTGAGCTTGATTTTGTTGTGAAGCTTGGGAAGTGTGCGTGGCTATAGGCGCTTGCTGAATTGTTTGATATTGTTGGAGCAATTGTTGGTATGCTTTGAATGCAGCATTGTAATGGCTTACTTGTCTTGGTCACAATGGTGGTGGTGGTGGGATTGAAATTGTGTTGGATGGAGTGGTGAGAGTTTGAGATGTGCTTAGAGCGATGGTGGTGGTGGGAGGTTGCGATGTAAGGGGTGTGATGGGGGTAGTGGAAGTTTGAGGTATAGTGGATGTAGTGGTTGGAGTGAATGTGGTGATAGGTGCATTTGGGATGAGTGAAGTGATAGGAATGGTGGGACTAGGTGAAGTGGTAGGAATGGTAGAGATGAGCGAAATAGTGGGTCTTTGAGAGACCATATTTTGATTAGCTATCATGTGTTGGTTCGATGTGGATGGTGTGTTTGAAAGATGTGATGTACCCCCTTGGTTGGATGAATTGATTTGGATGGGGCGATTTATGTTAGGGAAAGGTGGAAGTTTAGGTAAAGGGGAGATCCCTAAACCAAAATATGGTGTTGACGTGGTGGGAGGTGTGAATGATTTGAATGGTGGAAAATTTTCTTGTGCAAATGAAGAGACAAATCCATAAGGTCTCTCTATTTCGGATGAGCTTGCTTGTACCAAAGGTCTAGACACTTGCGTGTCAAGGGAAAATGATGAGGTGGTATGGTAAGGAACCTCAGATGTATCGATAAATCCAAGTGGGTTGTAAAGTGGATTTTGATGCGTGTTGAAGAGGGTATCATCCTCATTGATAGTAGGTTCTATGGTGGTAATGGAAGTGGTTGATTGTGGAAGGGTGTTTTGGTCATTTGGTACAAGAAGCTCATCCTCAATAGTGTTGAGAATTGATGGATTTATTTTAGCCATTGCGCGAAGAAACTTTTGTAGTTTTGGTTGTTTGAGCATCTCAAGAACTTCTTCCTCACTTAGTTCTGTTGGTGTGATGTCTTCCACCAAGACCTCTTTTTGTGGATCGTGTGTAGTGATAGTGAGGTCTGGAAGTGGTGTGTTTTGGATTTCTGGAATGTTTTGGCTTAGATCACTTGTGGTTGATGTTTCTTGATTTAACTCCATGTTCCTCTTGTGTTGTGATCTTGTTTGAACCATAAAAGAGCAAACTAGGATGTGTAAAAGATCAAAGATGTGAAGATGAAAGGTGTATGATATATGGATGAGAATGGAAGTTTTGAATTTGTATTGAAAATCTTGATGTGATGCTAGGTACTTTGGGTTTGCTTTGATTGATGTTTGTTTGATGTTTAGACTTTGAATTCTATCTTTTGAATGTTGATGTTTGAGCAAGAGATATCCCCAAGATGTTTGGATGATGATCTAAAAAAGATAACTAATGCTCATAAAGGATAATTTGATTTGGGAGTGAGAATAGGATGTGTCTACTCACAAGCTAACCAAAAGATAATCCAAATTAGTGATGGGAGAAGGATGCATCTATCCACCATTAATTTGAACAAAGTGATAATTCAACTAAGCATGTGCAAAAGGATTCATTCACACACACTTGAGTCAAACAAGTTTGATGTTGATGTTTGAAGAATTCAAAGTCTCATGTTTGAAAAGTTTTGATGTCTACCAAAGGAGCCTAGCATAGTTGTGTCAAGATTTTCTCAAAATGTTGGTGAGATGTTTATGGTTGATGATGTTTTTGATGGATGAATGTTTGTTTTGATCTTAGAATGACCCTAGTTTAGACTTTTGTTTAACAAGACCAAGGTATTGAAGAACATGTTATGCCCTAAGCAAGGTATCCAATCCCTTGAAACAATCTTGGATTTTGTGTGTAGTAAAATGAATATAAAGTGGGGTTGTCTCTTGAAGCATGTCTATAGAAATTAGCCAACAACTTTTCTCTAAAATCATATAACCTTTTGAGTCTTTGTTGATGTTGTTTTGGGCTAAGTTTCCTTTTCTTGGGTTTTTGTATCTTGACCTTGCGAGAAATCATTGAAAAGACATGTGTGAGGCTCAATTGCTTATCTTTGCTTTTAATGACTTCTTTTTACCAAATACACTTTCTTGATTATGTTTCAAACTAAAGATGTCCTATGTCAAAATTCCTTTTCTTCCCACAAAGTGTTGTGTGGGAGTTCCAAGAAATTGAGGCAAAGGGATTTCCTAGGTTAACCCTAGTTAGAGCAAATGACGATATAAATTCAAGTGCTAAGAAACCTCTAAGGACATAATCCCAAGGGAAAGCAACAACACTTAAATTTGTCAAAAGGTATTTGCTCTATCAAAAGGGGTTTGAAATTTGCATGATCATGTTTAAGTGTTTGTTTTCCAATGTTTACGAACAAGCATGTGTTTTTGTAACCCAAAAGCATGTACAATCCTATGGATGTGATAGACAATGTTTGTTGAGTCCCCACTTGGACAAGTCCAGCTATGCCTACTTTTAGCGGATGGTTAGATGCTTGACCCCACTGACTCCCCTCCACGACACTCACTTATATGGGGTAGCCAAGCACCAACACCCATGAAACTCCCATGGCATGCTTTCCATCTCTACTAAAAGTCGTAAAATTGTGGGGCGGCTTCAGAACGGCCGTTCTTGCACCAACAAACAGATAGGATTTTGGCCTTTTCAAAACAAGGGTTTTAATAAGGACTTTCCATTCGTAGGAGTTGACCCAACGTGGCAAGAGTCCCCTTTCAGATCCATCTTGTCAGAGTCAACTGTGTGATATTGGCGTTTCTTCCAATATCCACATTTATATCCCGGCTGGAAATACTCTTGACTTTAGAGTGTTACCGGTTGAGCTGTTCCCTTGGGTGATTAATTTTTCCCACAAGGCGGGCCCTCTAAGATAAACAAAAGTGAATGAAGAATAATATTCGTAACTCGATCAATCCTTGTAGGCAACAAGGAAAGAGAATGTACGCAACAAAGTCCCCACTCACACTCGCACAATAGTTTGTTCCATTTTAAGCCCAAATCGAAGTGTGGAGGTGATTGCTTTATCTCAACCCAAAGTCATGGAAAAGACCTTTTGATTCTCAAGATCGCTATAAAGCATGAGAGAAGCGCATACGTCCTTTTCCAATGGCTTTATTCTAAGTAAACCTTCACAAACAAACAAAACTACACTTGTTCCTTTTAAACTTTCAAAGCAATGATGATTTCGTTTTAAAGCACCAAATGAAGTGTGAGAAATTGTCTTGTTCAATTGTTAATCCAATAAACCAAATCTAGTAAGTTGTGATCCTAAAGTTTATTTTAGCCTTTGCAAGAAATGAAAAAGGTTCTTTTTAAGATCAATTGAAAACTAGTGTCCTAAGAAGGAGAAGGATGACAAATTCTTTGAAGAAGTGTTAAACAAACACTTAAGTGTTAAAAAACACTTTGATTAGATAAAATATCATCCCCATGCTCCTCTTTCTTTTGATTTCGATTTCCAACCTACAAAAGTGATCAAAATATTAGATGAGATCAAAAGAAACAAAAGGATATAGGGGTTAGACAAACCATTTACCAAAACACCCTAAAACTTAGCCAAGTTATCATGTGTTTTACTTTAAATGAAAATTTGAAAATTTTAACTAATTTATAGTTAAGAAACACCTACACCATTGGATAGCTTGTAAAATTCTACCCTATTTTAAAAAAAAAAGTATCAAAAAAGACTTACGTATGACCAAGATATGGTCATTTTAAAATTGACTCTAAAAACACTAAAATAGTGATCATATGCGGATTAATGAATAGTGCTGTAAAAAAACAGCAAAATTTTATAAAAAAACGTGTTAGATTTGAGGCATATGCCCTCCCTCTAGTGCCAATATGTGAACCATTTGAATCTAGACCTTGCACAAACACAATAAACATGCAAACAATTAGATCAAACACAAGGTTAGAAACAAATGATTCCTCAAGAAATCCACTTGAAATTTGCAAAAGGATAAGAAATGAAAATGAAGAACACAAATGAAACAATTAAATCCTATCTAATGCAAGCAAACTCTTGATCTCTTGAGGGAGTTGGTGCAAATAGGTGTGTAGAGATTTGCCCTTTCCCAACTGCTTGAATGAAAATGTTGATTGAAGATGATTGATCCACTTGATAAGTCCCTTAATGAGCTCCAAAATCTGCAATAAACTAGTTAAGAAGATGGATAGAATTTGAGAGATATTTGTGCATAATAACTTTGCATAATTGTGGATGATGAAATAAGGACATGGGCTCTTTATTTATAGAATGCCAAGATGGATGAATGTCCAAAATAGAGCAATGTGGGACTAACATTCATCCAATGGCATGATGCCACTTGTCAAGCTATGAATGGGTGGAGGATGTGCAAGATTTGGGGAATGTGCCAATAAATGCATGAATTTGAAATTCAAATTTGTTGAAATGACTTGCAAGGGGGGAAGAAAGAAAGCATTAAATGCCACTTGGCTCAAGGCAAAGGACATGTAAGAGATCTTAAATGCCTTGTTGGAAGGACTTGTTCCCACTTGGATTTTGAATTCAAATTAGGGGAATATTCCTTAAAAGATGCCTTGTTGAAGGAAAATAGAAATTTAACAATTTGATTTAGATTTGACAATTTGATTTAGATTTTTGGATTAATTTAAATCAAAAAGAGATGAATATGATAAGAGGCTAATTAAATAAAGATTTTGATTTATTTAATTAAAATGGATGGTGTTAGATTAAATCAAATAAAATTTTAATTTATTTAATTTAACAGATAGACTTTAGAGATTTAATCAAATAAATTGATTATTTAATTAAATAGGGATAATTAGATCAGATGAATTGATTTAATTAACAAGGGAAAGTGACTTAATTAGACAAAATAATTTATTTAATTAAGAAACGAATATTGATGAATTTAATCAAATAAGGGAATTTGATTAAACAGTTAGACCGAGGGATGATTTAGGAAGAAACAATGTTAGTAGATCAGAGTGTGATATCAATCTGTATATTTTCAATGTCTACACACACAAAGTCATTAAATATTCTATAATATATTATATACTATATAGTATATATTCTATAATATATACAATAATATATACTAGATATTATATATTATATAGTATATCAATTATATTATATATTTATATGTATGCATAGTGGAAGCTTCAAATATTATACAATAAATAATAGATATTTGTTTGCTTAAGTTTTTTATAAACCAAATAATACATAAAACCAATATTATGTATTATTAATATATAATAAATGTAGTATATATTACGATATATATTATATAATATATAATATATATTATATATAGTATATTAATATATATACTATGTATTATATATAGTATATTAATATATATACTATATATGATATATTATATGATATATTTAATACATGGTATATATTATATAATATATATTTTATACTATATAGTATATAAATAACATATTATATATTATATATAGTATAGTCTCCCTCTATCTATCTATCTCTATGTTTGTCTCTATCTCTCAATCTCTATCTCTCCTCAATTCTCTCTCCCTTTTAGGTCTCTCTCTCCCCCAACCTAACTAGATAACTCTCTCTCCCTCTTAGGCCTCTCTCTCTCTCTCTTTCTCTCTCTCTCTCTCCCCTTCCAACTCCCTTTCTCTCTCTGGTCTCTCCCTCCCATCCTAACTATATAACTCCCCCTCTCTCTTAGGTCTCTCCCTCCCTCTCTCCCTCTAAAGTCTCTCTCTTTCTCTCTCAAGTCTTTCTCCCTCTTAGGTATCTCTCTCTCAAATATCTCTTTATCATAGGTCTCTATTTCTCTCTCTCTCTCTAGTCTCTCTCACTCTCCATTTCCCTCTCAAGTCATTCTTTCCCTCTCTCTCCCTCTCAAGTCTATATTTCTCATTGGTCTCTCCCTCCCTATATCCCTCCCACTCTACATAAACAACTCTGTCTCCATCCCTCTATCTCAACAACCACCTCTCTCTCTCTTTGTCTCAGGTCTCTCCCTTGGGTACCTTACCTAGATAACTCTCTTTCTCTATCTTAGGATGCTTCCTCCCTCTATCCCTCCAATCCACTTGTCTCTCTAAAATTTCTCCCTTCATTTATCCCTCCCACAACCTGTCTCATGTCTCTCCCTCCATCTATTTTTCCCACCCTATCTCTCTCTTGGGTTCCTCATTCCATCTATCCCTCCCACCCTACCTTGAAAAATATATCTTTGTCCCTCCCTCTATCCCTCACAAACCCCTCTCTCAGGTCTCTCTCTCCCTCTTTGTCTCTATCTCTATCTCTATCTCTATCTTTATCTTTATCTTTGTCTTTGTTTATGTCTCTTTCTATGTCTATCTTTGTCTATCTCTATTTCTCTATGTATCTCTCTCTATCTATCACTCTCAATTCTTTATCCCTCTTAGGTCTCTATCTCTCTCTCCCTTAGGTCTCTCTTCTAGTCTCTCTCTCCCACCCTAACTAGATAACTATCTCTCTCAAGTCTATCCCACTGCCTCTCTCTATCTCAAGTCTCTCCCACTCCCTCCCACCCTAACTAGATAACTCTCTCCCTCCCTCTCTCAAGTCTCTCTTACTCTCCATCTCCCTCTCTCTCTCTCAAGTCTCTCCCACTCCCTATCTCTCAAGTTTCTCCCACTCTCACTCTCTCTATCTCTTATCATGCTCCATCCCTCTATCCATGCAACCCCTTATCGATTTTAGATCTCACTCCAAACCTAACTATATAACTTCCCCTCTATCCAAGATCTCTCCCTCCCTCTCTCCCTCTCAAGTATTTCTAACACATAGCTCTATCACTCTCTATCTCTCTTTCTCTAGTCTCTCCCTCCCACCCTAACTAGAAAATATCTCTCTCTCTCTCTCTCTCTTAGGATTCTTGCTCCCTCTATCACTTCAATTCCCCAGTCTCTCTCAGTTCTCTCCCTCCTACGCTAGCTATATCACTCTACCTCTCTCTTAGGTATCTTTGTCTCTTTTTCTCTCTTACTCTCTCAGGTCTCTCTTTCTCTCTCTCAATTATCTCTCCTTATAACTCAAATCCACCCATTCAAACAAACTCATTAAATATTATAAAATATTTACAATATATTATATATTATATGATATATACTAGATATTGTATATATGATAAATATTATATATTAATATGTATGCATAGTGCAAGCTTTGAATCATATACAATAAAGAATGGATATCCCTCTCTATATCCATCCCAATATCTCTCTCTCTCTTAGGATGCTCCATCCATCTATCCCTCCAACCCCTTGTCTCTCTTAGATATCTCCCTCCATCTATCCATCCCACTCATCTCTCATTTCTCTCACTCCATTTATTTCTCCCACCCTCTCTCTCTCTTGGGTCCCTCACTCCCTCTATCCCTCGCATCCTTCCTAGATAGCTCTCTCTTAGGTTTTTCCCTTCCTCTATCCCTCCCACCCTTCCTAGGCATCTCTCTCTTAGGTTTTTCCCTCCCTCTATCCCTCCCAAACCCTTATGTCTCAGGTCTCTCCCTCCCTATATATCTCTCTCTCTCTCAAGCCTCTATCTTTGTCACTTGACTCCACCCATGCACACAAACTCATTAAATATTATATAATATATAGTATATATTATATAATATATACTATATATTGCACATATTATATATATTATATAGTATATAAATTATATTATATATTAATATGTTTGCATAGTGTAAGCTTCAAATCTTATCCAATAAATAATGGATATCCCTCTCGATATCCCTCCCAATATCTCTCTCCCTCTTTGGTATCTTTCTCTTAGGGTGCTCCCTCCCTCTATCCCTCCCACCCTATCTAGTCAACTTTCTCTCAGTCCCTCTCTCAAGTTTTTGCATCCCTCTATTCCTCCCAAACCCCTTTGTCTTAGATCTCTCCAACCCTCCCTATCTCTATGTCTATCTCTCTATCTCTTTTTCTTTATCTCAGTCTCAGTTTCTATCTTTGTCACTGTCTCTATCTCTCTCTATCTCTTTGTCTCTCTCTTTGTCATTGTCTCTATCTCTATGTCTGTCTCTATCTCTGTGTCTGTTTGTCTCTCTCTATCTATCTCTCCTTCTCTAGTGTATCTCCCTCTCCCTCCCTCTCTCTCTCTCTCTTTGTCTCTCTTTGTCTCTTTGTCTCTATCTTTGTCTTTATCTCTCTCTCAAGTCTCTCTCCCTCCTAGGTCTCTCTCTCTCTCTATTGTCTCTTTCTCCCTCTTAGGTCTCTCGAGCTCACTCAAATCCACTCATGCACACAAAATCATTAATTATTATATAATATATATTATATATAATATATAGTATACATTATATAATATATAATTTATATAGTATATATTATATAATATATATTATGTAATATATACATTATATTATATAATTGAGTGCTATTATTTTTGGATTGAAACGATTTAAATATAATATATATTATATTATATATAGTATATTAATATATAGTTATATATACTATATTAATATATATACTACATGTTATATATTACATACAATATACTCTGTGTCAACTTGCTCCCTCTCTCTCCCTCTTTGGTCTCTCTCTCTCTTAGGATGCTCCCTCCCTCTGTCCCTCCAACCCCCTTTTCTCTCTTAGTTCTCTCCCTCCATCTATCCCTCCCACCTCCTCTCTCATGTCTCTCCATCTAGCTATCCCTCACATCCTCTCTCTCTTTTAGGTTCTTCACTCCCTATATCTCTCCCACTCTACCTAGACAACTCTCTCTCAATCCCTCTCTCTCAGGTTTGTCGATACTACTGGATTTGACACCATTTTCTGATGGGCGTTCGTCGGTCGTTCGAAAAATCTTTGTTGGAAGAGTGACGCAATGGTGAAAATATTTTTGTTGTTGTTTTTTTGTCACAAGGCTGATGACAAATTAAACTTCAAAATAACGATGAAGAATCATTGATCGACAACATCATGAAATACCTCAGAATTTCGTCAGAATATGGATGAAAAATTTGTTTATCGACTAACGAATTACACCAGAAGTTTGTTGCTAGTTCGACGAAATGGGAAAGCACTAGCGTTGAAACAATAGAAGATGTTCATTGAAATACTCAGGTAGCAGTGTCGAAAGAACACCAAGAGTTTGTCAAAAGTGCGATGAAATTAGCAAGGAGTAGCGTTGGAACAACACCAAAAGTTTGTTGAAAGTGCAACGAAATTAGGAAGGAGTAGTGCTAGAAGAACACCAAAGTTTCGTCGAAAGTTCGACGAAATTAGTGAGGAGTAGCACCGAAAGAACACCAAAAGTTCATCAAAAGTGCGACAAAATGGGTAGGGAGTTACAATGAAATCATTGTCATAGCTATAGCAACTTCATTGAGCCTTTCTGTTGATTCGTCGGTGGTTGTCATCAAAATTGCGACAAAGAAGCAAAATTTTTTTTAAAAAAATATTCATGGAAATGTACCATTGCGGAGACTGATGACTGATCATACATATAGACTACATATTGGTTTGATGCTTCAAATGATGCATTTCTTATATTGAAAAGTGCATTACCTTATTGAGCTTCTCTTTGTTTTGAGTATAATTTTATATTCTCTACTTAACAAGGCCAACCAAGTGATAGTGGAAGCTCATTTGGCCCCTCCCCCCCATCACATCACTCTCAATTCCCCATACCCAATCATATAACATTAATCATTGATTCATCAATAGCATATAACATTCATTCATTCATCCATTAATAACATATAACATTCATTAATTAGCATATTCACATTCATTCATTAACATATTCATTAATTAACATATTCACATTCATTCATTAACATATAATATTCATTCTTTTATTTTTTACATATTATCAAAAATATGGTTGTCATGATATGATTACAATCACTTTTTTTTTGTTTCTTTTTCAAAGCTACATAAAGCTGAAGTGGAGCATCATTTTCTAAATCAATATCTATCCCCCGTTTAGTTGTTCTACCCTCTGCTTGTGATATTAATGTACACGTAGTCGTCTGCTCATGACGTGGATGTTGCTTCAAGGGGGGATCTACTGCAATAAGAAAGAAATGTTAAATTGATATGTTTTATTATTATTGTTACAAGTATTTGATTAATTAAAAGAACATTAGAGTGGTTCTCTTTACCTGATGGGTCCACATCATGTTCCTAAAATTTTGTTATAGACTCATGCTCAACATGTTGAACACCCTCTAAATCCTGATCTAAGTTGAAACACGAAAAGTTACATTAATTAATACACCAATTGAAATTAAATATGTTTAAGAGAGAATAAGGGTGGTCCTCTTTATGGATGGGGCCACATCATGTTCCTAATCTTCTCTAGCCTGATCATGCTTAACACATTGATCACAGTCTACATGCTCTAAAGTTGAAACACGAAAGGTTACATTAATTAATACACCAATTGAAATTAAATATGTTTAAGAGAACATGAGGGTGGTCCTCTTTACCAGATGGGGCCACATCATGTTCCTAATCTTTCTAGCCTGATCATGCTCAACATGTTGATCACAACCTACATGCTCTAAAGTTGAAACACGAAAGGTTACATTAATTAATACACCAATTGCAATTAAATATGTTTAAAAGAACTTTAGAGTGGTCCTCTTTACCTAATGGGGCCACATCATATTCCTGATCTTCTCTAGCCTGATCATGCTCAACATTTTGATCACTCTCTACATACTCTAAAGTTCTAGGATGCACACCATGACCTTCATCTGCACGTTTTGCTCCACCCTCACCAAGTTGCATTCCAATGTCATGTGCAGTATATATTATCATTGCATGAATGTTTAAAACAAATAGGCATGTAATTACTTTATGGTGGAAATTAATATTGAATAGATTGCACAAGTATTCAATTTTAAATAAACTTTATTGAGTTTATTTACCTACGTGTCAGATGCAATGGAAGATTGTGTTTGCCCAGTCAAGACTCTTAGGTGTTCAGCCATGGCTCCATAGCCTTGCTGGAACTCTGTTGAATTTAGAGCCCTACATTTTTGCAGAAGATCATGAATTTTGCTTCTATGGTGTGATAAAACCAAAATTGTTTTTAATTTATTATAATTTGGATGCAATATTTCATTTATTGATACTTACAATTCATGTGGCTAATTCCATATAACCACTAGAGCCAAGTTTTTGTTTCTCGTGCTTCTCTAGTCTTGCCTTTGTTGCCTTTGATGTGTCAGGCAGCCTATAGAAAGTTTGGAATACATTAGATTATGTAAAAAGAAAGAGTAATCAGTATATAATTACATTGTTGATAATATCACACATAGAATACTACTTTTAAAAAAAAAAATTAATGGCATTTCCATAGCATACAGACATTGAGAGCACATAAAATACAAAGTTCAATCTATGAATTATAGAAAATAGATATTTGTTGGTTATATACTACAACTACATAAATATCAGATGGTGACAGTTGTCTATGCTACCACATTTTTCATACATGTCTACCAAAGCATTTTATCAAATAGTTCACTGCCTTGCTATTATGGCTAAAAGCCTAAAATAGGTGCCTTCAAACAAGCTATGGATGCTTGAAAAAAATCTACCAAAGCATAATAGTAAGCAATAGCATAGACAAGGTAGTGAACTATTTCAAAAAATGCTCAAAGAAATGTGGTCTCATGGTGATGGAATGCCATGACAATCCATAGCAATTTGCTTGTCATGGCATTTGTTATGGCATTCCATCACCATGAGACCACATTTTTTTGAAGCATTTTTTCAAATAGTTCACTACCTTTTCTATGCTACCACATTTTTCATGCTATGGCTAAAAAGTAAAAACCTCAAATAGGTGCTTTCGAACAAGCTATGGATGCTTGGAAAAAATCTACCAAAGCATAATAGTAAGCAATAACATAGACAAGGCAGTGAATTGTTTGAAAAAATGTCTAAAAGAAATGCAGTCTCACGGTGATGGAATGCCATGACAATCCATAGCAATTTGCTTGTCATGGCATTAGTCATGGCATTCCATCACCATGAGACTACATTTCTTTGAGACATTTTTTTCAAGCAGTTCACTGCCTTGTCTATGCTCTGCATTTTTCATACATGTCTACCAAAGCATTTTATCAAACAGTTCATTGCCTTGCTGCTATGGCTAAAATTCTAAAACAAGTGCTTTTTAAACAAGCTATGGATGCTTGGAAAAAATATATCAAAGCATAATAGTAAGCAATAGCATAGACAAAGAACTTGTTTCAAAACATGTCTCAAAGAAATGTGGTCTCATGGTGATGGAATGCCATGACAATCCATAGAAATTTGCTTGTCATGGCATTAGTTATGGCATTCCATCACCATGAGACCACATTTTTTGAAGCATTTTTCAAATAGTTCACTCCCTTTTATTCTACCACATTTTTCATACATGTGCCAAAGCATTTTATCAAACAATTCAAGCCTTCATGCTATGGCTAAAAAGTAAAACCTCAAGCGGGTGCTTTTGAACAAGCTATGGATGCTTGGAAAAAATCTACCAAAGCATAATAGTAGCAATAACATACACAAGGTGAATTGTTTGAAAAACCTAAAAGAAATCTTTGATCTCCGCGGTGATACAATGCCATGACAATCCATAGCAATTTGCTTGTCATGGCATTAGATCATCATTCCATCACCATGAAACTACATTTCTTTGAGACATTTTTTCAGCGAGTTCCTTTGCCTTGTCTATCTCTTGCATTTTTTTCATACATGTCTACCAAAGCATTTTATCAAACGGTTCATTACCTTGTTGCTTTATGGCTAAAATCCTAAAACGGTGCTTCAAACAAGCTATGGATGCTTGGGAAAAATCTATCAAAGCATAATAGTAAGCAATAGCATAGACAAGGCCGTTGAATGTTAAAATACCTCAAAGAAATGTGTTCTCATATGATGGAATGCCATGACAATCCATAGAAATTTGCTTGTCATGGCATTCATTATGGCATTCCATCACCATGAGACCACATTTTTTTGAAGCATTTTTTCAAATAGTTCACTACCTTTTCTATGCTACCACATTTTTCATACATGTCTACCAAAGCATTTTATCAAACACTTCAATGCTTTCATGCTATGGTTAAAAAGTATAAACCTCAAACAGGTGCTTTTGAACAAGCTATGGATGCTTGGAAAAAATCTACCAAAGCATAATAGTAAGCAATAACATAGACAAGGCAGTGAATTGTGATGGAGCCTCAAATTTACATCCAGGATTTCTTTTATTATTGGCTAATCTTGTTTATCCGAGTGGTGCCTAGGGCTGGAGTTATTACTTTGCTTTCATAAACCCTTGGTTTTCTGTCTTTGGTATGGGTGTGTTCTATCGTTACTTTTTGGAGAAGGTTTTTAAAAAAGAAAACAACCTATGTCTCATTAACTCGTCTAAGGCCTAGCCCTTTTAATAAAATGATAAATATTTTATTGTTGGCCTCCTTTTATTTACCATAGTCTGAGTCAGGTTTCTGCCTTATGTTTTTAAAACAACCTTATGTCATCGATTGTTGTTGCCCTAAGCCGCATCCCCTTCCTCAGGTTTTTTCTCCTAAGTAATGTTTAATGTTTTGCAGGGGTTATTTGATGGATGTTGATCTCCTTGCAGATACATCCTGATCACTCCTCACCATATCACGATCCCAACTTGAGCCATCATGATATCGCGGGCGAATGCCACGTGTCCTAGGTTGCTGATGTCTATAAAGAAAATAAAGTGATTTAATAACTGCATTAGACTTTAGTTGTTACCAAGTGGGTTACTAAATTTCCTGAGTGGTGCACATGTTTATAATAAACGGCGATGTTTTAATCTTGATGAAAAAGTTGCTCAGCGAATAGGCCTTAAGACAGTCCCTTGTTTTACTTGATCGTGGTCACTGATGAAGAGATCAACGGTTTCCCGCTATCATGCAATCCCAACTTGATCAATTGTGATATCGCGGGTGAGCACCATGTATATCTTCTTGGCACTGCATATAATGGTGGGCCTTGGGGATGATGTGGAAGGCATTTTCAGAATTTTTGAGGAGGACCGTTCAATGATCTGACTAAAACAAGAGATTGACGATGGATATTTAAATCTGCATCAAATACAATTGAAGGTGTTGGCGCAGTATGCAAGTATGCTTTAATGGCAGATGAGACATCTATCAGCAATGTTCATAAAGTTCAAGTGTTTAATTGTAGACTACTTTCACCACTAAGGCATTCAAGCATCTTCGAAGCAGTCCAGAGCTAGAGATAGAGCTTTCAAAAGCAATTTCAGCAAGAGTTTGATTTTCTGTAGAACGTGAATTTTTGTGAGTTATTTTCTTCATCACTGTTCTGTCTGAATGTGTTTCTTGCGAAAAGCTTTGCTGTGTTGATCAGGGTTTTTCTGAATTAAGATTTTAGGGTTAGTATTTCTCTTGAATTGTGGGAAATTGCAAATTCTACTGTGTTTTCATTTTGAGTAGCACTAGTTTGTTCACAATTTGATTTTATGAGAAGCCCTAGTTGTTTAAAATGGCACCAACAAAACAACATTCTGGCCATATTGACTACATGTAGAGGAATCTGTATGATGATTTCCTTGACCAATTTCCCCTATCAACAAACGACAAGAAGAGGGGTTTGGTTTTGATGAGAGGGACAGCCTTAGGTGAAGGGTTGAGATATAGAACCTACAACATTGCAGATGCTAGGGTACCAATGACGGGTTTAGAACTATTTAGAAGATGGTATGGCCAGTGAAATGCACCTCATCCTTTTTCAAATGGTTGGAGGTATGATATGGGAAAGCTTGTAGTACTGAATGTGTTCCTTGATGTTGACCTCCTCCTGGCAGTGGCTGCGAGATATGATCCTATCATGGGTTATAAGGGATAATGATGGTGAGGTTTTACTAAATGTAAATGCAGATGTAATTTAGAGGGTTTTTGATTTGAGTGAAAATGGCTCATTCTTGGTCCAGATTGACTTCGAGGAAATGAAACAAGAGTATGCCAAGATTCAACCTCTTTTCAGATCAAAATTGCTTCCTCCTCATCTAGCTAGGGCTGACAGTTCCATGATTCATATCAGGCTGACTGATCAGGAACCTTTCAGGTTAAATTGTTTTGCTGATCATTTCTTGGCAACCTTCTACTTACTTTGCCAAAATTTAGGTTTCAGTCCTAATACTATGATGCCCATTGCCTATATGTTTATGGGGGCTCAGATTCAGCATCCCAATTTCTCTGTAGTATATGATTATGCTTCTTTCCTTGCTAAAATAATGTATGAGGGTTTGTTGAACTTATTTGTGGGGGACACTAGTGTTCCTTTCTTTTGGTACTCTTTGTTAATGCATATGTTCTTATATGAGAATGTTGGCTTCTTCTCAGAGAAGATGGAATTGAGGCAAGAGGTAAATAGAGAAAGGCTACCAGTATAGGGCTGGAGTGCAGATATGTCTTACAACAAGAGGGATGCTAGCTATGTGTAGTTTGACAACTGATTTGCTTCTAGGCTCAGGGCTAGACTAATGGTAAATATGCCAAGAATTCTAGAGGATTTGCATGATTTCCTCTGGCCCAAAGCAAGAAGGACTGGGTTAAAAGTATGCCATAATTGGGGTGACATCATTCCATACCCTGTAAGCACTATCTTAAGGGTTTATGGTTTCCAACGAACCCCCCATATTCTTCCATACAATGTACCATCAAGAATGGGATTTTTAGAGGTTTTGTGGTAGCTGGGATGCATCCACGAAGATAACCTGACAGGAAGAGGAAAAGGGACTTTGTTCCCTGATTATACTATTATCTCAAATTTTGTATTTTCTAAGGGTGGATGGGTTCATTTTGATCAATTTTTTGATGATTACCATTTGAAGAATGGATCCATAAGGCAGCATGATCCTGAGGGATTCTTTGCTCTGTTTAGACAAAGAATCAAGGGTGGAAAATTTTCCCATGTTTTCAACTTTCCTGAAGATTTGATTAGGAATGAATTTGATTTGGGTAGGCAATAATTGAATAAACAAAAATGGATTGCCTATGAGAAATTGTTGGCCCTAGTGCATAAGTTGGATCTGAAGTATGATTCATTAATGGAGTTCACTCTATTTCACAAAAGAATTGATTTCCTGATGAGTAATTTCAGAGAAATCATGAGCACCCTAAGAACTAAGAAGATAAACTTGGAGGTAGATTTGAAATTCCAGGGATTGGAGGTGAGGCCTATGGAAGAAAGGCCAATTTGTTAGCCACCAATTGATAGGCCCTTATACAGAAGAAAAAGAGATAATAGCAATGATGAAGAGGTTGGAAACAAAAAAGGTAAACAAATAATGAAAGCCTCATCACAATCTGGCCAAGGGATTAGAAAGCCTGGAGGAATAAAATTGTGGATCTTGATTCACCATCTCGAGATAACCCTATGGAGCCACCACCAGAGCCAAGCCCTAAGAGGCAAAGAATTGAGGAACCACAAGATACTTTGGTGGATGAAATAATTGTCATTGATCAAGAGATGCAAGTTGGCACCCCTTCACCTCCTAAGTCAACACAATTGGTGTTGACTGATATAGATATAAAATGACAAAATGTTCAGGATGCAAGGATGGTGGCCTGCAAGGCATTCTTGGATGATGATGCCTTTGTGAAGACTCTTGTGTTCTTACAGTTGATCTGGAGGTTGAAACTTCAGGAATATCAAGACAAATGCAAGGAAAGAAGAGAAACAAGGCCTGACAGGTTTGATCAGGAAAATGATGATGAGGTCAAAACCAAGCTAATAGAGTAGTTCAAGAGCCTCACCCCTGATGAAGGAAGGAAAATTGTGTCTCAAGCTGGTGTCCTACTTCTCCCTGAATGGGACATTGTTGATGTTGTAGCTTTTAATGCTATCATGCAATCAAAGCATCCTATGCAAGGTAGTGAGGAGGAAGTCAAGGCAACACTACAAGACTCTACCTTTAGTGAGGAGTATGAAACTTTGGTGATATGTGCTTTAGCACCTCAGGGAAGAAAACCAAATGTAGTTGATCTTAGTCCAAATTTAAGGGGTGGGCTCATCATCAAGAGAGTCTTTGAAACCTCAACAATAGAGGCCACAAGCTTAACACTGAATGTGGCCAAATTGGCCCAGAAAATAGTTGAAAGAGATGAGGCTGAGAAGAAAATCTTGATGGAGAAATATAACACAATGATTGGGGAGTATAGTAGGATACAACAAAGAAATGTTGAGTTGCAATCTGAAGTAGATAGGCTGAGATATGGGCAGGTGGGAGAATCTTCAAGTGCCCCTATTGCTAGAGTAATACCAACTGCTTTAGGGTCATTACCCCCTGTTGTTCCAATCATTTATATTCCTAGATCCCCAATTCAGACACCTGTTGATAGCCCTGCACTAGGGCCAGTTGAAGAAGAGGTTGAGCTTTCTATAGATACTACCAAAGAGCAGATGATAAACAAAGTTATAGAATTATAGGCTGCCCTAAGGGCGAGTGAGGATAATGCTATGGCCAAGAACAATGAGGTGGTAGACACCGTTATAAGGCATTTAAATGAAAAGGTTGATTCTAAGCTGCCAGTTGTACATTCTTTGTATTTTTAATTCTTGGAGGGAATTCAAAATATTAACAGAGACAAGGAGGTGATTCTGCCCCTGATTGAAAAATGGATCCCTAGGGCCACTAATTTAGACATCATGTTTAAGGCTTCTAGGTTTGATGTGAATAATAGGCCCAAATCATTAAAGCCTACTCATTTTTTTGTGAAATCATTGAAGAGATTCCAAGCCTTGCCTAATGATCTAAGTAAGAAAATTAGGGAATTAATAAAGAATTTTGATGATTGGGATGACACTTTCCTGCCATATATAATGGATACAAGTGGAAATGTTTAGACATTGCAGCAATGGCAGGAAAAGGCAGAGGAGGTTATTAATGAACAAATTAAATTAATTTGTGACATTCAAATCATGACTTGCTGGTAAATAGCATGGATAAAATAATTAATACTAGCATGTTTTTGGAATCATTTGAAAGGGAGGCCAACCAGGTTGCAATGAAGTTCACACCTTACAGTAGCAAGGTGAAGGAGGTGATGGATTTTAATTGGCTGATGGATGAGGAATATTAGATTTGGGTTGACGAGTACTTAACTGAGGAGGAGTGAAGAGGTGTATAGTACCGACAACTGACAGCTCAACAATTATGTATAACTAAATTTTGGTTTTGCTCCATGGCAGATTTGGGTGCTATTTTTGAGGAGTAAATATGTTGTGGTTATGTTTCAATGAGTGGAATCAATAGAAAGATGCTCTAGGGTTTGGTGGTTGTATTTTCAGTTTTAAAATGGGATGTAGCGGTCCAATTGATTAATGACGTGTAATTTTTGGCCCAATGCTTGTTGCTCCTTCGTTTTCTATAAGAAGGATTTCAAGGCCAGAAATTAGGGCTGGCAAGTTAGATATTTTTTGTAGTCGAGTCTAGGTAAAGTTGTAGAGCAAGAAATTGTAAGAACTTTTGTGAATACTATGGCAATTTAGGTTTGGGTTATTTTGGAAAGGGTTTTAAACTTATGAAGACCGCATGTTTTATAACAGTACCAACATTTCAAGATAAGATGATATATCTTGAGCTTGAGTCTCTCCTCTGTACAAACATATCATGTTTTGAATAAAATAATCAAGGATTATGATGTTCATCTCATCATCTCGATGTGTGTGTTTTCTGTCTTGGCTTTAATTCAAAGAATTAATTAAAATGCTTGGATGAAATCATGGATGGGTATGTTTGTAAAAGGATTAAATAAGAAGTATCGGGTTGGGGCAGAAATTGATAATGTTGTAATGCAACATTGTCAGGGATCCTATATGTTGAGTATTTAAATTTGTTGTCGAATTGTGACTGTTTATGAGTTTAACTCCCCAATGGTATATGGCATTGATCTAAATCGTACAAGTTTGTAAATCTTTGTGTTTGTATGTTTTTGCTTAGGTGTTGCCACCAAATTTGTAAATTAAATGACTATCATAAGATACAGAATAATGTTGTAATTATCTCATGCTCCAGGTAGCTGACATTACTAGTGAAAAGCCAATTCATTTTAGTGATATCCTATTATGTTGAGCCATTTGTGGGATTATCTATAATTTTGTTAATGATTGTTTATGAGTTTGGTGTAGAGATCATAAACACATTATAGGTATCACCCTCCTAGGTCTTGCAGAACCCGAAGTGTGGGAGGTTATTTCAAAATTCTCGTCAGTTGGTCCAGGTCCTCCGAGCTGCCCTTGATTGGAGTTGGAAATTCCATAGGTAGATTAGGAGACAAACCTGGTTAATAGCATAAAAAACCACCAACAAATTGTTTGAAAAAATTCCTAAAAGAAATGCAGTCTCACAGTGATGGAATGCCATCACAATCCATAGCAATTTTCTTGTCATGGCATTCGTCATGGCATTTCATCACCATGAGACTACATTTCTTTCAAAGCATTTTATCAAATATTTCATTGCCTTGCTGCTATGGCTAAAATCCTAAAATAGGTGCTTTCTAACAAGCTATGGATGCTTGGAAAAAATATATCAAAGCATAATAGTAAGCAACAAGCCATGGTCTCATGGTTTTTTTTGTGCAAAAATCAGCTCAATTTTATTCACGTTTTTTTGCAGATTTTAAACATGTTTGTTTGGCGATTTTGAAGTTTGAAACGAAAAAAATCATTGACCAAAAAGTCAATGATTTTTTCAAAAAATCAGGGAAAAAATCATCCAGCCTGCAGTTTTTTTTTTAAATTATGATTAATCATGATTTTTTGCAGATTTATGCTTCTATATCACATACCTTCCTTGGCTCAGTGGTGTCTTTCCTTTTTTCTTTTCATCATTTTCCTTTCCATCAGACACCAAGTCCTTCCACTCCCTATCTAGAATCATGGGAGGATGCTCGTACTTTTTGTTCTTCTCTAAATGTGACCTATATTGGTCCCTCGCATACTTTAGATAGGTACCAACTTTCTTAAGGACCTTGGTTCAGTTGAATGTTCTATCATCGAATAGCACAACTAAATGGTTAATGAGCTCATCTTTTAAATCTTCATTTTTGGCATTCCACCATGTACGTATGGTGGGCCCGAAGAGCTCAAATGTAATATCACTTAGATGTTTATAAAAAACATCATTTCTTGCAAAATGATCATGGGATCAATAGTCTAAAAAGAGCGATCAATAAGCAAATTTCAATTGGATTATATAGAATAATAATTAAAACATTTTAAAGTACCTGGGACCTTCTCTATCTTTATGGGAATGAAATCCTCGGTCACCACAAGTGTGACTGCAATGTTCACGTACTAGTAATACACGAAGATCCGTGAAATGTTGCAAAACATCACCAGTACCAATGGCCTCTGCATCCCTAGGTACATGTCCTAATGCATGTTCTAGTATGTGTTCACTACCGAGGGTGCGTTAATGGATGCCTGCATAGTATGTGTTGTTGGCATTTCAAATGATAATATAGGCACGAATGATGGGGTGAGATAATGTGATGTATGCCTAGGAAGATCAGGATGGACACTTGTACCAACCCTTACTCCTCAGTAAGCACTTGTAGTACCCTGATCATGGCTAGAAGCATCATGAGGAGGCAAATAACCCTATAAAAACAACACATATTTTAGTTCATGACATAAAAGAGTACAAAATATAAAACCATGAATGAACTTATGTTATAGTTAAAGACCTCATGACAACTTACTTGCAAGTTTTGTAATCTCTCTGTCAATACTTTAACCCTCTCTCTTATCTCATCTGTTTGAGGCATTTTGAACATCAACTGAGTCATTTCTTCATTGCATATTTTCATGAGCTTCTTTATCGTATCGAAGGGTTTGCTAAATAAACCATGTCATCATCAGAAAATATTGATTGCACCTCACTATGGATGCTCTCCTCTACTACTGGTTCCTTTCCCCGATTAGTCGACTGCAACAATAATATTAAAAACATTATCGAAATTAACCCAAAAAACTCATGAAAAAAAACATAATAATAAAACATTTTCTTCGTATCTAATTTGTACAATTACAATGAGGTAAACTTGTTGGGTAGAAGCGGCTGAAGATACATCGTGATCTATGCTCTGGGCTAGAGCCTTCTCCATACAATCAATGTCCCCCTATGACAAAAACTAAATATAAAAAAAATTACCAAAATGAAACCAATAGACTTATGAAAAAAAACAAAAGAATAAAATAGTATATTGGAGTCATTAATTGGAGGTTGGGTAAAATGGTACATAGTACGTACCACCCAGATAGTAATTGTGTTTGTAACTAAGTGATTCAAATTGTAATCAATTAGCAACTCTTCCCCTGCAGTTATTGATTTTATCGCACATACGAATACACGGTTTCCCTTGCACGCCTCAAATATGCAATTGGGTTGCTTATTTGTTGACCCAGGTTGTGTACTGTTTATAAACCCTGCAATATTCACTAATGCTTTTGGCCTTCCGTCAATGTACATAGCCACTCCTTTATTTTGATCCTTATCTTTTAGTTGTATATAATTTGCTGATAGTGCATACCTATGCATGCCATTATTATATCGAACTAGTTGCATCAATGTTTTATAGCTACGTAAATAGGGTCCAACATACTTCATCGAATTCCATTAACTGTTGTAACAAACCTTTATACCATCCATGCAAAATAGGCCCAAACCATGTAACCCGGTGGTGCTATGCAATATATCCTCGTTGACACAAAAGTGGTGTTTTATTGGAGGAAGTTCCTTGGGTACTTATTGTTTCCGTGAATGTTTGTACCTCAAGGGCATCTCGACATCGCATATGCTCTCATCATCATAAGAATATGACCCCCCTTTAGCAAGAAAAAATTCCATGTGTTTACAGAATTTTCTTCTAATCTTTTGACCTCTAGTTGATCTCCCTCTTTTAGACATACTACATGTCTCGCTTTCTTCTTCTCTTCCTGAATTTCCCTCACTCGAGGAAGATAGATTTGACAAATACCTATTTGGTGGTACCTGCACTCATAAGGATGTTGGATGAAGTTCTTTCATGGTGATGTGATCCCAAGGTGACATTATGATTAATCTATCATTTCATCACTAGAATTTCATAGTTTATAAGGTAATCAAGTCTTGATAAATTGCAAGCTATTGTTACTACCATCCAAATGTGTCCATCACGAATCAAATCTACTTAACATTTTAACTCCCAAACTTTGTAACAAGTGTTAAATGTGACTATGGTCCACTAGTTACACAACCAAGGCCTCAAATGTATTCTCTAATTGTAATCAAAGGACTTTTTCTCTTCATTCAAGTAATAAACTTGAAGGTAAACACCACCAAGTGGTTTATTGGATAGCGACATGACTAAAAATAGAAGCAAATTAACATTTAATTTCCATATGTCTAAGTGGTTAATGGGGAGGGAGTGTGTACTAGGCCTGGTTAAGTTATCATAAGTTTACACTTTGGCAATAAATTTTTTTAAGAAGTCATATTGAGATCTTCTATGTCTAATTGCTAGGAGATTTTTGGTATGTTTTAAGGTAGGATGATTGATGAAAGAGCCCAAAGACTAGATTAGAAGACCAACCTAGTTTACAGGAAAAAACACCAACATGATCGATTTCATATTATATGTGTTGAAGACTTTAGAATTTGAATTACATTAATTTATGGATATGTTGTATCTATAACACTAAAAAACCATATGCTCTTTGCATTTACACTTGCATTTAGAAATACACATTTATATACATAGATATAGATTTCTTTGATGATTGATATGTTGCATTTATTGTTCTAGGAGAGCATCCAGTAATTGCATTTATATTTACATTTAAAAATACATATACATACATATATGTGTGTGTGTGTGTGTTTGTGTATGTATATCATTTATATTTAGTATTTTAGAAACAACCCATTAGGTCTGCACATGGATAAAAATTCATAAAATTAGATCTCCCATACATGTTTTGTTGTAACCTACACCCTATTCATGCATCCAATAATTAGAACAGTATCCATGGGGCCTGTTACACAAGCTATAGTAATCACAAAAAGTGTAAGAGCCACTTTATATCATGTTTGGACTACAAAACCCTAAAAAAAGGGTAACTCAGATTATGATTTGTTGGTGAGCTGTATGGAAAAAATAATTAGCACCAGATCATTCTTGGAGTCTTTTGAAAGAGAAGCGAATCAGGTGGCAGTTAAGTACAAACCTTATAGTGTCAAGGTGAATGAGGTGATCAATTTTGATTGGCCAACTGATGAAGAGTACAAGGTGATCAAATTGGCTGGTGACGTGTGTTTTCTGGCTTGATGCTTGTTTGCTCCTCCTTTTTCTATAAGAAGGATTTCAAGGCCAAAAGTACGGGTTAGCAAGTTAGATATTTTTGGTCGAGTCTAGATGAAGTTGCATAGCAAATTGTAAAGTTTGATGGTTTTAGGGAAAATGCAATTTAGGTTTTGAGTCATTCTGTAGTAGGTTTTGAATTCATGGGGATTTAATATTTTATGACAGTACTGGCATTTGAATTGATATGATTAATTCAAACTCATGCCTCTCCATTGTACAAGCATATCTGAATTTTGAATAAAATGATCAAGGGTTGTTTCGTTCATCTCACTGTTGTGGTGTGTATGATTCTTGTTTTAGGTATAATTCAAGGAATTAATCAAAATGCTTGAATGGGATTGTAGGTGGATATATTTTGTATAAGCTATTTTATTTTTTCTATCTTATCTTATACCATTTTATGAGAATGGGGGTGCCAATGTAGGAGAAGATCTTTGGAAACTAGGCATGAAAATTGAAGGTTAAAGAGAATGGGGGTACCAAACTTATAGTACTCATTGCCCCTTGCTGGTCGATTTTCCATGAGTGCCCTCAACCTCGTCCTTGGCACTGTTCTTGACCTTGTTTTCACTCCTCCAAACTCTTCCTCGACACTAATATTGACCTTGTTTTCACTCCTCCAAACTCTTCGTCGACGCTGGTATTGACCTTGTTTTAACTCCAAACTCTTCCTCGACACTGGTATTGACCTTGTTTTCACTCCTCCAAACTCTTCCTCGGCATTGGAATTGACCTTGTTTTCACTACTCCAAACTCTTCCTCGATGTTGGCATTGACCTTTCACTTCTCCAATTTGATGAGTTACAACCTAGTTTCATTAGCTTTTAGAATATGTTAATTAAGTTCAAAATTTTGGCACCATTTAGCTAGGTTTTAATATTCTACAATATAGTTAAGTATATATTAGCTATATTTTACATAATAAATAATATAATTATTCAACTTATCATAATTAGATATTATATTCTTTAACAAAATTATTAAATATGTATAAAATTATTATAATTAATAATTAATAATAAGTATATTTTTATATAATACAAAATATAATTAATATAATATATATTTAATATAATAGTACTATATATTAATATGAGAGAAAGAAACTAAATTTTGATTGGTTGTTTCATGTCAACAATCCAAGGATGGCATGTGTCCTTGGGGAGTTATGCTCAAGGTAGCATGCCATTTGATTAAAGATATGATAGTTCTCCTTTAAGACCTCTTCAATGTACCCATTGCACACTTAAGGAGACAAAGATAAATATATATAGGAAGAAATATAGAGAGGGAGATAATGACAAACATACAAAATAGAAAACAAGACAAAGAGATAGAGAGGGGTAGAGAGATAAAGAGATAAGGATGAATAGATAGAGATATAGGAGGGTATTCAGTATATCTCTCCTGTCCTCTCTATATCTCCCACTATCCTATGGCACTCCTTTCTTCCCCCCTCTATCTATTGAGCTATCTCTCCCTCTCCCCTTTCTCTCTCATTCACTCCATCTCTCCTCCCATCTCTCATACTCTATATCACTATCTCTGGCTCTTTTGATCTCCCTCTTACTCTCTCTCTATATGCCCAAGAGTATTTAGGAGGTGGAGGGTGGGCTTAAGGGAGGGAGGGAGGACAGAGGGAGAGAGTGGGAGAGGGTGGGAGAGAGGGTGGCAAAGAGTGGGAGAGAGTGGGGGAGAGAGGCAAGAAGAGAGT